>JAQIWX010000678.1:0-14448 GCA_034696785.1 Lepidocyrtus cyaneus | reverse complement strand
AAAAAACAATCCTACACTGACTGATATGCAACTACCACGACGTATTATACTATTTTTACGCACGGGAGCAGGAGTGAAACGAGCGTGCACGACCTGCACGCTATCAAACGCCAAACTGATTCCTTTATCAGAATATTCGCATCTCCTTAATCATTATCAGGATCGGATGAGATACCCCTCCATATAAAAATTTCCCTGAGGTCGCTCAACATAAAATGTTATAGTTATAGAGCTACCTTTTATGAAAACAGACACCATAAACCAGCAACCCTCCTCCCATACCATACGGAGGAGGGAATGATAAGGATTAAATGCAAAAAGAAAAACCTTACTAGCTAACTTGGCAACAATACAGCGCTTTTTCATAAGCTTGCCAAGATATAACCCAGCTTGTATTTAGCGTTAAAAGTATTCATTCAATATTAAATATGTGTGCGGTAATAAACAGAGGTTTAAAAAAAAATAGCAACAGGGCTGCTTTAACTTGGGGTAGTTGTTGGGGGTTTTTTAATGTGAGTCACACACCAACACTGACATTTCATTTCATCATATAAAAACCAAGTTTTTAAGAACGGGTGGAAAAGTTAATTCCAAGCTTGTGTGCCTTATTATCCCTTCAAAAGTCTTGAGTCTGATTTGATTTTAATACTGACACTTTGCTAAAAAAAAAAGGTAATACTTGAGGGAGTGTGCGCGTGCTCTCCGCACGTAAAACTAACGTAAATCAGAATGACTGTAAAGATAAAACGAAGGTATAAGCATACATGTATGTATGCATAGCAATAAACTTACAGGTTTTAATAACAATCTTATCTGATGATTGGTTTCCTAGACTGTGTGAAAGACTGAATACAGAAGAGAGTGAATGAATACAGAATCAAAAAAATAAAACAAAAGATAAATAATAAAACAAGTCGGTCTTCATCATGTGCGTATCATCATGGCGTGAAATAGTAGTAAAGAAGAAAAAAATGTATATATGAGTAAAGGATTTACTTTTTTTATACTACAATGATGATAGTAGATATTTTTAGCTTTGAAAACTTTTTCCACCTGCTCCTCAACGATTAAGACTTTTTTCTCGCTAATACCGTGATATTTTATAGTATTCAAGATAATATGGTGGTAATACATTTGCCACAATTTATGTGTAAAAAATCTCTAAGGGAGGAGGAGGAGGAGGGGAGAGAGAAAATAAACAGAACATTTCGAAGGGCCCATGTTCGAGTATGATGCCTGCATGTCTGCCAGCATCTGCACAGAAGGTTCTGCTACTACTTGATCATAATGATAATAATTTATTTTAACTGGCTATGAATGAGTTTTAAATTTTAAATTGAAAATAAAACTAGATATAGAAGTATGGTGGGATTACAGCTTGCTTGGAATTAGAGATATGATGATTATATGATGATGTATGTACTATGCAGATTTTCTAAAGAAATGATGATTTATTATTTATTATATCGCAAAACAGCTTTTCCGTTAATATACATAATATTATTATTACTATTATAGTTCTCGAGAACGTAGACAAAAAAAAATATGTATCAGTTTGGAACGAACATACCTTAGGTAAAGTCTATTCCATTTTTTTAAATAACAATAATAAAACGAATGTAGCGTACCTATTTGACATGGTTATCAACAACAATCCAATTCAGCACCACCATCATCATGATCATCATGAATTTTAGCCTGAAATCTCTTACTTTCCCAAAATGAGCTTTGTTCCGCTCCTTGACTTTACGCAAATCATGAGTCGAGAATAGAAAATTGTTTGATCATTGATCAAACCGCCTGAAAAAAATATATACCTAATAATACGCTTTTAGGCTACCGCAGTAGTGCCGTATAATTCGCCGATAAAACTTATACTACCAGAAAATGAACTTAGGTAAGTACTGTCTGCGGAGTGGCTTTAGCGAAGTTGGTTTTTAAGGGCTAGATATTTACGGATACGCCATGCCCACAGAAAGAGCACCGCGTTCACATTAAAGGTTTTCCATAAAATAGGATTTCGGTTTCTTTTGTTTTTGGAGAGTTATAAAAAAAGGTATAGGTGCAGGCCTATTTGTGAGCATATTAACATTCCGTTTTCAAAAAAGATTTAATTAACTTTGACTCCTGTGGACGGAGACAAAGAAAGTAGTCATGTGGATGTATGCATGTTTTGCTGAATGAATGACTCTTGTCATAAGTTAAATTTTTCCAATCTTCGATTATATCAATGTGGATAACCATTTTGTTTTCCATTTTAACTGTTTTAATTCTGTTGCACTTGCTGTGTTTTCTCATGGCTTTGATTGACTTTACTATATTGAAGAGCTCGTTTCAATAAGCAAGGCAGTTAACTGTTATATTCAGAATGTGAAGCTGTCAGACTTATCGGTAACTAACCTAACTTTCTCAGATCTCACTAAAGTTTAACCAATTATCTAACTAAACAGTATAACTTAAGTTCTTTTTTTTTGCATTTGTAATATACAGGAAGAAAGCAGACAATATGCAAAACAATATTGATATCAAATAGAAAATGCTACGGAGACTACCTATTTAGAGTCCCGTTGAAACTTTCAGCTAACGTTTTTAACAAGCTTTATTTATACCCATGTCATCATAAATGATTGACGATTGTGAATGTCACTATCAACTGAGCTTGAGTAATTGCCTACTTAAGAGAAATTAACTACAAAGCTAAAGAGCAATTCCATTCATTCACACATATAGTTAAGTACTAGCACACTATTATAACATTAATTCAATCGAGGCTTTTGAAATTGTGGTACTTCGTCTCTCAATTTATTCATCGCAGTGTGGAGGAATACATAATTAATAACAATGCTAGGAAGCTGAAAGTTTATTCCTTGCAGCAGGGATTAATAAATTTTATCGACAGTAACGGAATTGAATGGAAAGGATTAATAATTTATAATTCAAGTCAACTGGTTTGCACTCAAGTATATGTATTTAAAAAAGAAACATTCAAAGACCAAGCAATTTTTTTCTATATGTATTATTTCACTGTGCTGTTGTGACTGCTGCACCTTGCAGAAAAAGGATTACGCACTTGTCAAAACTCATCATCATCATCACCCGCTCATGAAAAGGATAGCTACCTGCTTGGGAGACCATCAAGTGGGTACTACTCAATTGTACGTGCTCTCGCGTTAATTTGTCTTTCTATGTCTAAGCATTGACTTTAACCATCAACATCAAAGTCAAGGTGTCTCATCGAACCACGGAGCAAAGTATTAAACTCATTTCTTCCTTTCTCAGTCGCGATACATTACAAATGAACTGGTACTTAATTTACTGTGCGGGTGCTTCTACCAAACTGTCATGTAGCCAGGCCAGGGTAGTAGGTCTCAATAAATAAACAAAAATATAGTTCAGCAGGGGAACAATTGCCTGCAATGCCAGATCCGCTCCCATTGAATTGCCGATCTATATTATGGTTAATTATTAGCCGAGACTCATATTTAAAATATTTTAATTCATTCATCATCAATCCATACATCCATACATGAAAACTGCATTACTGCACTGCCGACGTGTACACAAACCAAAGTACAAAATATGACTAATTATCATAGTTTAATTGCAAATTCTTAGGTTTTAATTGAGTTTTTGCGTCCCATCACAACACACACACTAGCCGAGCTCATAATGATACAGTCCATTTGGTCAACTCCATTATATTCCCCTCGTGTCGATGTTAATTGGGTTGCGTCACTGGGAGAGCAACCAGTGATGAATAATAATTGAATCATCACAATTTACACATAACTAACAACCCAGAGTAAAGTGTTGAATACCAATGGGTGTTCCTCATTAATGGCTTTTAGCTCATCCTTATTATTACAACTCATTATAAATGTACAGCTGTGCACTACTAGCTAACTAGCATGTAAAAGGCTGCAAAAGTCAATCAGTCACTCATCATTAATCAATGGGATATGATGATCATAAATGAAGATAGTGATTAATGTATAAATATGTTCCACTGATAATGCAACTGATTTTACCACCAAGTGCAATTACCGAATATCCATATTTAGAAGTTTTATCTATAATCTACATATACATATAATATAATAATGTAGTATAGCTTAATTGAGAATCTTTTGTTGCAAGCTGAAGCGACATATTAACTCTTGATTCATTTATGATGATGAGTTCCATTGGATAAGCTCAATGGAATAAGTTAGACTAGGCTCATTCCACTGTAACATTAAAAAACAGGATAGTTCAATCAAACAAGCAAGCCAGCCGCTTCTTACTTTGTTTGCCGTTCAGGGCTTCTCTAGATTTACAGGATTACAAAAAAATTGTGTTTGACTTGACAAGAGTTTTAATTTTTATTGGTGCAATTTTTATAATACAGCTGAAATTTTTCTACCGAGCCACGATAAGTACTACTACAACGATTGTATAGCCACTGACAAGGGCTGAGGTCCTGCCCTGCTCAAATCCACGTTGTGAAAAAAACATGACATGATTTTTATTTTATGATTTGCAAGCAGAAACAGAAGAAATATCAATGCCGGATCAAGTATCGCCGCCATCATCCTCATCATCATCATCATCAGTTTTATTTCTTTTTATTAGAATTTAGTACCGACTGAGCACTTATTATAAAAAAAAAACTATACAGAAACTGATGATGAGATTACGCTATAAATGTTCATCATTCATAATAATACTTCTTCCAAACCTTGGTAAAGGCTTGTACACGTATCTATGATTGTTATTATGGATGCACCTCTCTGTTTTAGTATGTATGTAGGTCAAACTGAACTTTAGCTGTTGTGTAGATTCGCGAACGTGAGACAAAAACAGCATGTAATTTTTGTTGACCATATAGAGCCCAGATTATTTTTCTATATACGTATGCTTTTTTTATTGTTACTCCACCTACTTAATTAATTTTTAACTGCGTTATTGCAGCTTGTAACAAACACTTTTAAACATTATATTACGTATGTGATGTAATTGGTAAAGTTAACGATTCAATTTGAATATGGATTCTTTTTGTTCAAATCCATGTAATGAGCTACGTGTAATGCAATTTGGAATATGAAATAGCTATTGTTGTAGTTGCTTGAACTATATATATATCTATTTTTTTAATTTAGTTGAGTTTCAGGTTGATTGGTAGATACAGGATTTGCTTACGTAAAAATTTCAAAGGTCACTTGTTGGAACTAACGGTGGCCATTGGGAATAAGTTGGAGATGGATTGTGAGATTCAATTTGGGATAAAACATCGATGTCGTTGATAAACAGGATGGGAATGATGATATGATGGGGTTCAAATGTGTACAGAATTGTGTCCTTTGTAAAAAAGGGGTGATGCAACTGAATTGAAAAGAAAGTCATTAAACTGCGATTATAAGGTAAAGTTTATAGCGGTTTTTGGCCTGTGGAACTTTATTACGTAACAATGTATAACTGTTGAACATGTTGCCTTTTTTAATGTTCAGTGCATTTAAGTAATAAAACATTTCGTACTTTTCATCATTGAAAGATTTTGGAAGTGATTTAGCGAATTTCAAGGCTTTTTATTCGAGTTTTAAAATCCTTGTTTGAATTGAAAATGGAATACCTACTGCAGACAGACAACTGAGCTTGTTGATGTAATCAGTAACATGTTTCCCTTTCCCTTTTTCGAGAAAATTTATTGTTTTTTTTTTCTGAGGAATTATAAGGAATTTTTGCGCCATTCAAGTTAAAACATTGATATATTTAATCCTTTAGATTCAGACAATACGAGCAAGTACATACATAACATGGTCGCACCACACCTTGATATCCTTAAACTTTTATCAATGATGAAGTTGATGTTATAGTATCCTGATTTGAAAGTCCAACAAAATCCATATTACAATTTTTTGGGGGAGATATCCATTTTTGTATGAAAAAAATAAGGGCATGTTCTATCGTTCAGATTGATATTGCCTTTGCCTGTTACAATTCACTAATATGATAATGTGGGTGAAGGTTAAATCAATTAGTTAACTTTGAACTGAACAAATTTGAAGAAATCAATCAAGCTCAACTCTGCGTGTGATAATTTAAAAAATAACGATTCAAAAGCGGAATGTTTCAAACAAAAATCAAATAATGTTGCAATACCTCTAGTGTCTGATCTGATGGATGTTTGAATTTATAGGAAAAAAATAAGATATTATTGATATGCTGAGGTGTCGTGGTTCGGGTAAATGATCCAAGAAAAAAAAACTTTTTATTTCTGGTGTAAAAAAAGGATCAATAACGATAGAACTTAATCGACTTAATTTAAGTTCAAGTAGATGGATCTCAAACTAGGTATGTCGAAAAATGGTAAGAATAGATAAGAGAAATATTCTCCTTCCTAAATAAAACAAACATGTTCAATGAATAAATTCTGTTTTGTTCCTTCCCATTTTTCATGCTTTAGCATTTTCAGCGGTAAAGTCTAAAAAGTACTCATTACTAATGAAAAATTATTTTTTATTAATTATTATTTCTCTTAATGGATTTTACTATAAAATAAGTATCTACGTTTGTAAGTTTGGCATGAATGCAGTTGCAGTCGGAAGTGAATCAATAATCAGATATGCAATAAAGAAATATAAAATATAATAATAATCAGATATGACTATGTATGTGGAAAGTTTGACTTTTTTCCGTTTTGCATACAATGTATCACATTATGATAGTTTTTACATTGCAAGTCAGGTAAAAACATATTTATGGGATATTATTTGCTAAACTCATAAATCGATAATCGATCCACTGTCGGTTTTGCAAAATCGATTCTCAGAAAAGGTTACATTCCTAGTTAGCGTTAGTGGTTTGCTTTGTCAGGATACCTTCCCAATTTTATTTGGTCACATGATTGGTAAGTGACTTTTTAGTTTTCAGGAATATATTTTCAAGGATGAATTATGAAAATATGCATTCAGTTTGCAGGAAATACTGGATCATGTGCAGACCGATCAACAAGTCTGAATATATGATTACTTGAATTTATACACTTCATAGCCGGCTGAAATAGTTCCTCATTTATCAGCACTTTTACCAGACTACAGGAAGATGACATGACCAGTCAACCCCCACATGAGAATAAATGATATTGCCCAAAGTCAAGACAAATTTTTGTTAAAATTTACTAACTTACAACTGACTACATAAAGCCACGATAAATGTTTATAATATATACTGTCGCGACACAGAAATTTGAGACTTTTGATCTCCCAACTGTAGGTAATGGAAGGTGTGATATATGCAATGTGGGCTTTTATTCCTACGTAAGCATAGTATTTATTGCTAATAGGTAGATGAACATAAATAAGAAGAAAAAAAAGAAACCTAACGGCACCCACCATCATTACCATCATCATCATTCCCTCACATTATGGGTGTATCCAAATCCACTCCATAATATCACAGATTAATTCAGAGACTGTTATCACTTTACAACTGACATTTAGGCATTCGCCATCCATCATCCATCCCAATGACTCCTCTCTGTGATCTCACTTAATTATCATACCTTTACTCAACCATTATTATTATCATTTTCCGAGGGGGGCAGTAAAGCTGTAAGGAGTCAAGAAGCCAGCCATGTCTAATTGTCACGTTGAGCTGACTACTGTAACACCTTTCTGTCCAAACACATAAGTATATTGGGCAGGTTTTAGCAGGGAGCAGTAGTAGTATTATTATTAGGAGACCATGACCAGGGGCTAAAAGTCAGACAAGGTCATAAAAATAATATTTCATTTCATGTGCATTGTAATATAATAATGCATTTTTAGCATATTTACGATATACTATGCTGACAAAAATAAATATATGCGTATTGCACACATTCCATATAATGTATCGAACGCTAAAGTAGAGTAAAGTATGTATTGTATGGAGATTGAGCAGGGAAAGTAGGTAATTTGGGTATGTCAGAGTCAGAGTAGTAGCTCATCTGAGCTGAGCAAACCATCAGTATCAATCAACCAACTAGGTATACATACTACACATAACTGCTCGCCAGTGCTCTTCATTTGACGCATGGGGCTTGAGTCAGCTTAAGTAAACAAAGTATTAAAGGATTGATGGGAGATTAATCATGTATGGATGTACGTGCACATTACCGTCCACGTCCTTGTCCTTGTCTGTTGATTTTGATCGAGCTATTTGGTCTTGTTGGGATGGTGGGATTAAAATGGTCAGGGAAATGAAACAGCCAAATCCGAATCATATCAGGGTAATAATGTGATAATTATGATGAAGAATTCGTTCGAATGCAATAAGTCAAAATGAAATGCTTCCCGTCTTGGATTTCAAATTAATGAGCTGAGCTATAAATCCTTTGCCCATTATTCGATCCGTGGTACGCTCTGTCGCTATTACGTAACTATTTAAACAAAGTCTGTTCATCGGGAATTGGATCAAAATCGAAGCAACTAACTCCAATTTAATCAGGATTTACATAGCTTACATTACCCAGTATCATTTCCAATGAGCTGATATGAAATTTAAATATGCAGAAGCTGTAAATTAGTTCCTAGAATCAGTTTGAGAATTAGTCATGTGACATGAGGCAGGTATGTAATCATTATTAGGCTAACGATAAGTTTGCCACTGCAATTATAAGCTGCAGCGTGACACTTTACTTAACTTCACTTCTCGTCACTGATAAGCCATCATTATCATCATCTCATCATCCCTCTACGGTTCAGTTCGTACCAGGAGGAGGAAAGGGGAAGGGAGATGACATGACTGACATGGTGCATAGCCTGTGCCTCATTTTTCTTCCCTCTTTTTATCAAACTATCGATGAAAGAGGAAGTTTTGATGAAAAAAACTAGGCCTTAAAAAATTGTCTACTCCCTTTTCTTTCCTACATCCCTCTCCTCTCCCTGCTCTAGGACATATTAGTGTCAATTTGAGTGGATATCTAAAACAAACACAGTGTTTTACTATCGGGGACTTTAAAAAAAATATATAATGACTTGTGACTAATAATGCCAAGGATGGAAGGGGAAACACACGGATATGTTTGTAAGGCATGCAAAAATCCACATAAAAAGTGAACAATGAAATGCGCCAGGAAACAAGCTCAGCCTTTTCTTTGGTCGCATCTCTCTCCACATCCGCATCCTTTATCCCACTAACATAGGTATAGATAGAAGGCAGGGATGATGATGGTGCTGTTGGTTGTTGGTATGCTGATGTGGTAACTGTGGTACATATGGCTTGGATTCGCATATTAAACACAGAGGTTGTAATCTTGATTATGTTGTTTCCATTTTGAAAAAAATAATAATAACATTTTTATCAGTTTTGTCGTGGGAACTGGGAGCCCAACAAGTGTCTCTCTCCCCAGACAAGACAAAATGGCTTATATTTGTATGACTGCAGAATAATAATAATAAATACATGAAAATGAATACAACGAAGAAACTCTCATTTATTCACTGGCTCGACTAAAAAAAAGTAGGTATGTATATCATATCGTACAAGCTACTCAGCCAGTTTGACGATTAGCCTGCCTCAGAAAAAAAAATTGCAGTTTTATCAGCAACTTCAGTGCAATTATGAAGTACATTTTTTTTGCGAATATCTTCTTCTTCTCAACCCTTCCGAGAGACAGTGTTTGCCGAGGTGGTGTTGTTTATGGGGGATGATGATGACGATGATGCAGAGGTACATGGCATGGCATGAGAAAATATACCGTAAGAGAAAAGAGGAAACAAGATGGATCCCTCTCTACATCATAAAGTGGACCACTACTCTCCCACTTGTGAGCTTTGTTACTTTTACTCCTTGACAAAAAAAAAGCATACGAGACTATGATGATGATGATGATGACAAAAACGATAATCCTAATCTGAAAAAGTTAATCTCAAGCTTCGACTTTATTTTGATGACTCATACTTAACGACTTCATTTTTGTTTAGCCCATCCATCCTATCTACCATCATTTAAATAAAAAAATTCCAAAACTCCCTAGCAAAATCATCGATTCTCCAACAAATAAATATTGCGATTTTCGTTTTTAAAGAAGTAATTTTGTTCTGAGGTTTGCAAAAAAAAATCGAAAAAAAAACTAGGAAAGGATGTGGGATTTATACTATTCTTCATCTTAACCACCATGCATTTTTGCCCAAAAAACCACGAAAACTGGTGGAAAATTGGAGGGATGTACTTATTCCCTCTTTTTCCTCATTCCGCTCATTTGTCTGATATGCCTATAGGTATAAAATATCTTTAAATCAAAATACCAAAAATCGCGAGCGTTCCTTTAAAAACAAGACTGCCTGCGCCATTTTTTGCAGTTTCCTACTGTAAATACCGCCATTAAATAAGAATCCATGTAAGAACAAAAAAAAACAAAATCACGGTCATACCACACTGTGACTGGCTTAAAATTATGATCATGCTGATGATCATTATTATGATGGCTTGGCTGGCTGATGATGGTTGCTTTTGCTAAAATCCCTGTCTGTTTCTACAAGAAAAATGCGAGGAAAAAACTGAATGAGGTTGATCATCATGGTGATGGGATGATGGTAATGTAGGAAACAGCGAATAATGAGGATTATCAAGAAAATTTTGTTGGAGACGCAGAAAAGCAAAGATTGGAATTGAATTTTTCTGCGCAATTTCATAACAACTGACGATCAGCCTAAAAGATCCTGCGTGGTATAACAACACCTTTAAGGGATTTGGGCTGGGTTTCTATATTCCGTGAAATATGCTTAGAAAGATTCATTCATAATATATAATTCAATAAAAAAATATATCTACCTTCGTTTTTCAGGAAGACTTGGAGTTCGATTCATATCGATGATGTTAGGATAAAACTTGTAAAGATTTTTTTTGGGAGTCTTGTCTTGGATCTTTTAGAAGATCTTTGTAAAGTTGTAACAAAGCATAGGAATAGCGATGGGATGTTCTGCTGTTGCTGCTGCGGATGGTTTACATAGTTTACTTACAGGACTGGTAGCAGGTACACAGGGTTCCACTTCACTGAACTACAATGCCACCAAACAATCTTTAAATCCTGTCACCAATCATAATCACGGGAATCAGACTTGTCGATTTCTTAACGAATCAGTAGAAGAAGAAAAAAAAACACTCTGTTTTTAATATACATGGACGGGGATTCACATCACATCTCTGAATCTGATATGATCATCATTATGTCATGTCATGAATAATGATACTTGAGTAGATTCTGAAATTTTATGGTGAAATGAAGAAGAAAAAAAAGTTGCTGACATCCAATCCAATCGGAATTACTGGCAAAATAAATCTGCAACGAACAAATGATCAATGATACATTTTATATCCCTTTGTTGGGATAGTTTAGCTCATCTTGCTATGTAACAAGTTCACTTTTTCCAACAGGAAAAATACTATGTGAGTATGTTCCTTCAAGCTTCAGTCCATCCTCACATTAGGCATTCACTCGCCAAAAGTGGGGTAAGGTTAGCTCTTCCTACTCCTACTGAAGGATGGTAGAATCCAGACCCGGATCCAGACTGAATGTCCCCGTTTGCCCGTAAACAAAGGAAATTGTGGTTCCGAGTTTTAATTTTAAATTCATGTTAGATTTTTCTGGACATCACAAATATACACAAACATTACAATCCGTCAGCTCGCATCACAGTATACGACGATACTACACTGGCTCGTATCGGGAAAATTGTTTTTTTGCAGCTTTTATGAAATCAATACTATTTTTTTTTTTGCACAAACAAACAAACCATCAAACATGGACTAGTCAAAGTCATATTGTCCCTTCTACATTTTCTTCGTCAGGTAAAGTATAAGTACTCTGTATTGTATCTTTTATTATGCATCACTGCACATTCGCTTTTCGTCTTCGTCCTCCGTCGTCGTTTGATGTTGACGATATTTACTATATTAACTACACTGACGAGAGTGCCGAACCAAAACTTCGCGAAAAAAATTTTTTGCTCACAGAACTTAAGTACGCGCTTAATACTACTAACTAAAACATCCTCCTCATGACGACTCGTACGACGACGACGTTAGGTTTAGGACGCCGCGACTCTAAGGCTGCCACTACAACACTACCTGTCTGGGCCCCATATACTCCCTTCCATGGAAAAACATTCCTGTGAGGAATTACCCACATGAAAAAAATAATAAGAGAACAATATCCCTCCTCAACTCAACGAAGGAAAAGGCTAAATGGGATTGCATGCGATGATGATAATGGTATAGCAGTGGTTGTTGGCCACATACTAAAGGCAAATACGAAAAAAAGCAAAGGGGTAACTCGTCCACTAGCTCTATAATTCCACTGAATCGGAATACTTTTCTGACAGCCCATAATATACTTACGTAGAATTACAGTAGGATGTGATGTGTGTTGTGTTGTAAATGTGGATCCATCAGATTTTCAGACGTCGTCGTCGTCCCATCATATCGTCATAGCCCTCTGTCCTGATGAGCATGATAGTTAAGTAAGTAGAGCTAAACAAAAAAAAACGAGAAGTGGAAGGAAAGGCAATATCGTAATATATTTTATCATCGTAGAAACGTTGATGATAATGACAAATGATATGGGCTGCTGAGGAGCCAGCGTCGAACAACTTGGGTTTTTGCTTCAGTCCTCGTCGTCGCTGCTCCAATATAAACACCATTTCCCCATTCCATCCACATTATTATTGTAAAGTTTGAGATTCAAGTTTGCCATCAGGATGCTGGTGGTGATGAACACGATGACGATGACGACGATCATCTTCGTCTTCATCCTATCGCCGTCGTCGTGTTTATTATTGCACACTCGAATGTGTTATGTGATGCATGCATTGTTGTAAAATGTGACGTGAGATGATACAATCCAATACAATACATGAAACAAACAAAAAAAGTTTCAAGAGCCCCAGTCAGTCTCTAACTCGCAAAGTTGTAATATAGCTAATGTAACATTAACGTAGGAGAGTTTTTGCTTCGTTCACCTCTCTCTCTCTGTATCTCTCTCATTAGCTTTCCGTGAGCCAACAGCACAGGTAAACTTTGATAATAAAAAAACTCCATCATAATGCTATTCTCGTGGTGATGGTGACGACGATGACGACGATGAAGAGAGGAAAAAATTAACCCATATACAAACATATAAATATACATAAATGCAATAGCATGCACGACTGTCTGTTCATGAAAATGACGCTGCTGATGATGATCAGCAGATCAACCAACCTAATACAATCAAGGTAAGGTAGGATATATTGTAATAATATGACGGGACGGGTGGGTTTCCTTTTCGCTACATATTATTCGAAACACAGAACTCATGTAATAATAATCAAACGAGTCTCAACCCTTTAACTTGACTTTTTTTCATGAAGAGTATGCAAGCACGCAACGAAATCCATATCAGAAGAGTGTATAGGATAAAAGAAGGGACGAGGTAAAAGAACTGCTGCGGCAGGACACAATGTTAAAAAACCTTATTGTGTTGCTGGGTTTATATGTTTATAATACTGATACTGATTGTGAGTTTTTTTACCTGGCCAGCCAGTCGAGCCAGCCCAGTACTCACACACAGAACACAATAAAAATGGCATAATATTGGATTAAAGCATATATGTTTTTGTTGGGGGAAAAGAACAGGTATCATTGATTGTCCACACTTGGGTTGGGAGTACGCTATGAAACTGCATAATATGAAGAATAGACTAGCCGTGAGCCGAGCCATGAATGAAAATACTTGTTCGATGGACGGTGGTGAACACAATTCATATGAGAGATGCTTTTTTTTTAATGTGACGACGACGACGATGGAAAAGGACTGAGTCACTGGCTGGTACGACGAAGAGCTAGCTCGAGCCTTAGCTTCGAAGTTCTCTCCTCGTAATATTACTTGCTCGTAAAAAAAACTCAATTTAATTTCAATACAAAGAATGGAATAATAAATGTAACTGCTTTATCTAAATAAATGTAACTATGATTGTATTGATGTTGGGCTAGTATATTGTAGTAAGTAGCTGAAAAGAAAGCAGAGACGAAAATAAGATTCATCTATAAAAAAAGTGAATGTTACAAGTTGTGCCTGTCCCAGGTTGTGTATATTTACCTATTTATAGGATCTACCTACCTGAATGATTTCATTGGCCTCGCCTTGTTGATGTCCAAATTCACTGCAGTCAAGAGAGTAATATGCTTGGGTCTAGTCCTTTTCATCCTAACTATTTTGTAGTGTCATACCATGTATGCCACTCCATAAAAAAAACTTTATTTAAGGTACCTCATTATATATGCAATTTTTGTGAAAGTAATACTTACTCTTAAATTATTTTTTTTTGTAAAATGAAAAGATGATGATATGAAAAGGGAGCATGTTTTTTGTTTTTTTTTGTTAAAAAAAACTATTGTGGGTCAGTGTCGAGGTTATAAATACCTCCCAAAAATTGTCAAAAGCGTTCA
>JAQIWX010000677.1:0-14497 GCA_034696785.1 Lepidocyrtus cyaneus | reverse complement strand
GTGTTGCTGGCAGGTAGGTAGATATGACAGGTAGGTACCCGTAGGTATGTGTGAACGTGTTGAATTAGCCAGGTTCATCGACAGTGACTATAAATATAGGGAAAACAATGGATACAGGGAACAGTTCTAATACATACCTCAGCAAACATGGATTCATTCTACGTGTACATGCAGTCGGATGCCTCTTGGCTTCATTATTCTTCCAACAGCAGAACTAACTTCCGAAATCATCTAGCAGTACCTATCAATGTTGATGCATCTCGGTATGAAGTGGCGCTCACAGAGCTTTGCTATACATACAACAGTCCATACATTAAGCAAGGAACACATCTGTTTACAATATACAAGCTTAGCAGACCCGAAACCAGAATTGAAGAGTATGGAGGAATTTTTAATATAGTTTCGACACATCCTTCTCACGTGACGTATGATATTGAGGTGTTGGAATATGCTAAATTACATCACCTGCACATTGATCAAGCGAAGCTAGAAGTACAGCACAAGAACATACCAAAAGTAAAAGGAAAGGTTAATCTGATACAGTCTACGTTAGTTGTTAATGCTCGGGGGAATATTACTACTGCGGAGGAGTTGGTCAATGAACTCAATGCACAACTCAACCAGCTAGAAATAAACTATGAGGTATATCAAGATCCTGAATTGGGAAAAGCTATTCGGATTTTACATCGAAAACCACATATTCTTGTAAAAAAGAAGGTGAATTACTCCAGAGCTGTTTCGGACTTTTTCCAACTAGAAGTAGAAGATGAGGACATTTTCGAAAATGGTATGTATGAGATTAAAAGTAAAATAGCCGTTGATCCAATCAATGTGGCAGCCAACCAGGAGTTGCTAAGAATAGAATTTGTCAAAGGGGAAATTATCGTGTTACCTGATGCTACTGAAGTAGAAGAGGTATATGTTACAGGAACTGCAAATGCAGATATTCATACGTTACAGGATTTAGCCCAACAGCTTTCAAAGGATACGAGAGGATTTAAAGTGGAAGTGGAGAACAATATTGCCAAGGTAACTATTAACATGGCAACAAAGTGTAGAATTGTGTTAAATGAACGTATTGAGAGCATATTAGGAGTTAAACTCCCTGTCCATATATATCCTGGAGTGAGAGTTGCACTTGATGGACAAGAAAATACGGTGTTTGACCTGGGGTTAAAAAAGATATATGTTTACTCTGATTTTACAGAGGAGCAGAGAGTTGGGGATCAAGTTGCCCCATTGCTACGTATTACAGATTATACGGGAGAACAGGATAAAATCATAATAAAGGATTTTAACCAGCTACAATACATTGGTTTGAGCAAAAATTACATTGATAATATCCGTATCTATTTAAGGACGGAAACAGGTGATGACTTACCATTAACCTTTGGGACAGTCACGTGTACACTACACTTTAGAGAGAAACGATTCTAAGATGACGTTACAAGCGGAAGCATTATACCGCCTTTACACCCAACAGAGGGGAAGGGGACTAAATGATAACTTGGCATACTTTAAGTCTGACTTTCGTAGACAAAGAGGACAGAAAGGAGGTGGGCTGGGATCTATATTTGGATCAATTGCACGACATGCTATTCCATGGGCAAGGAACTTCCTTTGGCCAGCAGCTAAAAAATATGTACTTCCACATGCAACCAAGGCGGCACTTAACATGACGAACGATGTGGTGTTGGAGGGGAAAAAATTCAAAGACAGTTTTAAGGAGCAAGGTCAAAACGCAATAAAAGGAGCAACCAAGCAAATTATAAATCAGTACCACACTGGAGGTAAAGCAAAGCGGAAGCGTATTGCCAAGCATCAACCTAACAAGCGTCGACGTTTAAATCATACTCTATTACTTCCCAATCAAATAAAGAGATTAACGTAAAATGGCGAAAAAAGGAGCCTCAACAAGAATGGATTACCTTCGCTCTGAGACTGACTTATTTTCGGAACCTGGCTATGATTTATCGGTTAATTCTACATGCACCAATACCTACCACCCAGTAGCCACACTTACCCAAACCGCACCAATACAATTTTTCATCCAAGGAAATGACCATCAGTATTTGGACTTGTCAAAGACCAAGTTCAAACTTCGGTGTAAGGTAGTAGGCTCAGATGGAAGAACTGACATCCCGACTCCAAACTCCAATGATTTACTTCACTATGCTCCTGTCAACAACTTAATTGGGTCGGCCTTTGATCGCGTCACTGTCCACTTGAATGAAACGGAGGTTACTCCTAAAAGTAGCTTTTACCCATACCTGGCATACCTTGAAACATTGCTAAACTATGGCAGTGACTATAAAAAAGGACAAGCAGAGGCAGGTGGCTTTTATCGTACTAAAAAGGAGTCGGTACAAACGGACGATGGATGGAAAGCCCGACAAACACTATGCAAGGATAGTGTGGAATTTGAAATTATAGGACGACCACACGGAGAAATATTTAACCAAACGAGATATTTACCTCCGGGAGTAGATGTACGGGTCACGTTTTATCGCAGTTCTAATGCGTTTTGTTTGGAAAGGTATGGAACCCAACAGACGACCTTACCCCATCTTGTAATAAACGAAGCCATACTGTACATTCAAAAGGTTTCCCTACTGTCTTCCCTTCATGCTGATCAAATGAGAATGTGGGCTCAGACACCTTGCATTTACCCTGGCACACAAGTTTCCATGAAAAGCTACAGCCTACCAAACGGAACACTGCATCACATGAATGAAAATTTACTGAATGGTCTGGTACCTAATCGCGTTATAATTGGTCTAGTGAGTACTGACAACTTGCAAGGTACATATGGGTCCAACCCATTTAACTTTGAGGATCACGGATTGGAGCAAATCGTAATTACATGCAATACGGAACAGCCTACCCAGCATGTGATAAACATTAATAAAGAGCAGAACAAGTACCTTGATGCTTTCATTTCACTTTTTGATGTAATGGGAATAACAAACTGTGACGCAGGATTGGACCTTCGTATTCAAGAATGGTTGGATGGTAAAGCACTATATGGGTTTGATTTAAGAAGCCAAACGGATGGATTTTCTATTCCCCGCCACGGTAATTGTAGCATTTACCTAAAGTTTAAAACAGCACTGACGAAATCAGTTTCAGTCGTTGTTTACCCAGAGTACCCTAGTACTATGTACATTAACAAGAACAAGGGAGTATCATTCAAGGATTATGGGAATGACATTTAAGTGAGATGAATACGTACGAGATTCTGTCATGCTTTGCTAAAATTAGCAAGTGCAAACCATCAGCTCAATTTACTGTACTGGCTAGTGATAAGCTGGCAGAAGTTAAAATAAAAAGCTACCCATTTTTTCTATGTGCTAACCTGGATGAAACTGATCAGGAGGGGAGCCACTGGGTGGGGATGTTCATAGCAAGAAAGGGAGCAGAGCTTGAGTTTTTTGATTCGTATGGGAACAGCATTAGTGGATATACGGAACATTTTTTAAATTTTGCTACAAACAATGACCTTACTGTAGTTGAGAACCACAAGACACTTCAGGGACCCAAGAGTTCAGTCTGTGGACATTATGTAATTATGTATATGTTTTTTAGGCTTAAAGGATGCTCACGGAGTGTTTTTTATGACAAGTTTTCAAATGATTTAAATAAAAATGATCAGATTGTATTTAATTTTGTGAAAAAAATATTTAATCCGAAACCAATCAGCTGTAAACAATTTCAAATTTGTAAATCAAAATAAAATAAACATTGGAATATAAATCAATTTTTGTTGCTTCTTGTTGTTTTTCTAGGAATTGACCAATCAGTCGAGTCATTATCTGGGGTTTTTGGTCTACTACGCACTCTCTGGGTAGAGTGTGGCATACGTCTCATTATTTGCAATCGTTTAGGAGTTCGTTCATCCCATTCAAACGAGTCATTTGAATTTCCAAATGCTGATGTGACAGCTTCAGGCTTACGCTTTATTTTTCTTACTACTGGTCTTGCGACCATGGGCAAGGAGGGTAACACATCCATCACTGCTTTTGTTCCTGGTTGAGTAATTGTCCTGCCGTCAGTCAAAGATTTAATGATTGATGGAAGATTAGTTCCTGGTATTGTCATCCCATTTACAATAACTTCATTCTTTTCATTATACTTGATGTTGTTATCCTTCAAAAATCGGTACATTTCCAAAGCTTTTGGTGTATTAAGTAAGGCTGGCATATAGTCCCATTTTGGTTCTTCGGTCACCTGTTGCATTAAAATCGGTTTTTCTCTTCTCCTTGCTAGCTTTGCATTCAAATCTCTCATTGCATCACCGTGTAAAAGAATTTTAACATCATCCGCCATCTTTTGCTCAAGTATTGCGTCAGGCTTTGACATATCTTCATCTGTCTTTGTTGCCATCAATTGTCGGTAGAGGGCCTCAGGGACAAGTTTGTATCTTTTGGCCATTATAAATGCTTAGCCAAATAGGTTAGGGCTGCAGGAATGATAAAGGGTAAATATCCACCTCTTTGTATTAAGATTTTCCGTTTGTTATCAATGTTGCCTCTTTTGTTTGCAACTTCGTAGATGCACTTTCGAAATTCTCCTCTAATTAACCTTTTTCGTTGACAGGGAGTCAATGGGACAGTGTTTTTTGCCACGTTGTATGTTATTTCCTCAAGAGCTTTGAGTTGTTTTGGTGTTGCCATGCCTAGCATTGTTTTACGTCTGGGACGAGATGCTTTGGCAAGAGACTTTAAAAAGTCTTTATTTTCTTTGACGTTCTTAACCATCTTGATATGTTGTGCGTTTACCTTGAAAGTTAATTATATAATGAATCATTTAATCACATTGAGGTTATTTATAGTGTGGTCATCATGGAGAGCAGTGCGTTTCTTAATACTAAAAAGCCGTATGCATTTACTAGTGTACACAAGGTACACAAGGCACTTGGTCTACCAAAACAGCATATCAGAAAAGAACTTATTGCCCATGATGCCTACCGACTTCATCACCCAGCACCACGACGGTTTAGAAGAAGAATCGTTTACAGTCCATTCCCAAACTTAACGTGGGGTATTGACCTTGCTGAAATAAAAAAGTACAGTCGGTCCAACTACTACAAGAACTACATCCTAGTGTGTATTGATTTCTTTGACAGACGTGCGTGGTTTGAACCTTTGAAAACCAAAAATACACAAGAGGTTCTTAATGCATTCAAGAAAATTGTTACCCGTTCTGGAAGAAAACCTCAGGCAATAACTCACGACAGAGGTAAAGAATTTGTCTCAAAAGCCTTTAAAGACTACTGTGCAGAAAATAACATTAATCAGTTCCATACATATTCCCCCATAAAATGCAGCATGTGTGAAAGACTTATTCGTACGCTATTTCAAATGATAGCGAAATACATGACCAATCATAACACAAAACGTTTCATACACAAACTTGGTGATTTCGAGTACATTTACAACAATTCATACCACAGAAGCATCAAGACAACACCTGCTAGTGTAAACAATGACAATTACATGGAAGTGTATCGAGCTCAGTACAGCAAAATTCCACCAAAACCAAAGCCTACGTTAGCTGTAGGTGAGCAAGTATTACGTGTAAGGGATAAGCCACTTTTTACTAAAGGTTACGCCCAGACATTTGAAAAGGAACCTTACACTATATATAAAGTACGGGACACAAATCCACCCACATACATGATTGAGAATGAGAACGGAAAGGAAGGTCGAGCTTTTTATAAGAGAGAGCTGTTAAAACTATGACGCACAAAAAGGTTAGGTTTAGTGATATACCCACTGTGTATGAATATGAACAGGTGGAGGTATACAGTCCATGTTTGACAAGTGCAGCTCCGAGCTGGATGAGTTTTGGTATAAATCGGGTGCATTTCCAGAATAGAATCAGTCGAACAGAGACTGTCTTGAATGAGGTTGTTTTGAAAAAGCTTTCTCAGTTTACAATTTCCGAATCTAAGTTAGCAAGTTCTAAAAATTAGTTAACAAGTCTTAAAACCTACTTGACAACTTTTAAATTCTAGTTAGCAAGTTAAACCAAATAATTGACCAATTAAAATGGCAACCGTACGTTACTTAATGATGAGTGAGGTGGCGACAGCGCTAGGCAAGATTGTGAACCCACGCCCTAACTGGTGCCCTGGATTCATGTTTAAGGGAGACTTGAAGAGAACTGCTCCTGTCCATAACGTGAATGTGGATATGGAAAGAAAACTTCCCATAACGCATGTCTGTAGGCATGAAGTGGAAGATGGAAAGTTAAAGTGTCAAGAATGGGCTCAAATGGCCTACATGTTAATTTCTGCGTACGCAAAGGGACAGTGGACTACTGACCAGTGGTTAAAGCTGTTTCCTTCCAGGGACGTTCCACAACCAGGATATCCAAAGTTTGCTCCAGTGACCTCCATTTTTCCCGACTGTGAAGGATACAAGTATGACCCCGTTCCTGGAATCGAGTTCATGGGAGCTCCAAGGAAGGACAATAATATTATCGTGGAGGCTGACGTGGACCCTGAATACTTTTGCATGTACACCGAGCCATGTAACCACACTGGGTGTCAACGTGGTGTTGCGTTCAAGTTCGCTCTCTACCGAGCCTTTGCTACTGACATGATGGAAGAAGCTGGATTTACTATGCATGATGAAGAAAACCCAAACACTGTTGGTAAGTTGCACTATATATAAGCTAAAACTCATACATGTTACCTTTAATCTTACAGGATTTTGTTATTTTGCTTCAGATCCTCAATTCATTCTCAGTAACTTTGGATGGGACCAGGTCTATCATCACAATGAGCCAATGTCCTACAAGGATTGCATTATGAATCGGGCTGTTTGGCCTAGAGTCAAGTATCCTGGTATTTTAAAAGAAGGGTTCCTGTGGGCTCCCTACCAGCTTGTGGCGGATGACGCAGAATCGATGGATGTTGTGGAAGGACGACCCCCTCCAGCCTTAGCAGCGGACCTGACGGCAGCAAGTTACAGACTAAAAACGTGGCTAAACATGTTTCATAATGTGCCTATGGCACATTTGAAACGTACTGTGACTGATGTTAATGGGCAGGAACGGGATCATTACATTAATTTTTCGATGAAAAGTGATTTTGGTCGTTTTTTGGACACCTTGACCTATCAGATGAACAAGCTAGGTACCGCTGATGATAAAAAGTCTATGGCTATGAGCTTGACAAAATGCCTTGAAAAACTTAATAAGTAAGTGTGCATGATCTAGTTTGTAATTAGTTCAAGATGAATTGGGTTACTGATCGGATCAGAGAGCGTGTCCCCATCTCCGTTGTGGGGTTGGGCATGGGTCTTATAATTATAATATTGTTTTTGTTCGTTATTGCCAGAACCATACATTTAAACTATGAAATGGAGGCATATCTTGTTGTTGTTAAAAATGTATCATTTAAATATGCAAAACTGTTGAAATCCAACAATACTGAGTTAATAAATCAAATTAAAATTTATTCATTTCGTTTGTATACAGTCATTTCATCTGGGAAGAATGAGCTTCTCACCCTCATATTATCATCTTGGTTTTGAGCATAATCAATTACAATGTAAGAATAAGGTTTGTTGTTGTCACGAAGGGCAGCCTGAAGGGCCTCGCAGTTCCGTCCCCCGTTCATTTGACGACCTAGGTACTGGTAATTAGAGTTTTCTCGGGGGTTACGTAGGAGAGCAATGTACTTGCATTGCAGGGAGATGGTCCTCTGTCCAGGTGCAAAGCAGCTTTGGGTTAGATAAATGCAACTCACATTCTGATGATGGCTTCCACGCACAAAAATATCCTGCATCTTGTCTTGTTTGCAAAGATGAATCATATCGTCAAGTATGAGGAGCATGTGCTTAGATGGATCTGGATTCTCAAAGTCTTCAGGGAATCCATTATGAAATTCGATAGGGGATTGAGCTGATGTTTTTAACTCCTCTTCCAGTCTAGGTTGTCGCTCAGTATAGCACCAAACAATGCGAGCTACGGGTTTGCTAAATATTTCATTGCATCGCTGAAGAATTTTTTTAGTTAGCTGAGTCTTTCCACTTCCTGTCATGCCACTAACCATTACACATGCGGGTGCATCAAGTTGCCAGTTAAAATCCATTTTGATGTGATCTTTATGAGAGCAAAAAGTAAAATGCTAGTCCGTTTCGAACCTGTGGCTAATTTATAGATGATTTGCTATGCACTTTATGAGATAGTCAAGAAGACAAAAGTACCAAATCAAACATTTATCTTCTTGAGTACCGAATCCAATGCCAGCGCGCCATGATTGGACTGAAATAATAAGGTAGTAATTTTAGATATTATTGTTCATTTTATTCAACATTTTTAACCATCAAAGTATTTAAGCTAAAAATTCATCATCATCAACAATGTGACATTTTTTATTGACTGCATGCTGTAACCCAGTAGGCTCCGTCTTTTGATTGTCGGAATGAGTAATATCTTTGTGGCCAAAAGGTAAAGAATAGTCACCCAGATTGTAGCGTTTCATGTCAAACCCACACACACCCTTCTTATTCATATCCATTGTAAAAACATCATGTTTCTGACTACGAATACCAGTAAATGATACGGATTGCTGTTTTGGTTCAAGCATGCACACCTGATAATCTTCTACGCTAATAGTTTTAAGCCCTGCCTTTGGTATTCCCTTTGCTTTTTTTACAATAGTTTCTTTGCCTTCATTGGGAGTGCCTATAGCATCAACTACCTTGTAATAGTACATTTTAGGTCTCAAAAACACCATTTCTGTCATTATTCTACCTGCACATTCATCTTTCATTACCCCAGGAACCTTGTGGTTAGTTGGATCATTAAAATCTCCAAACACTGGACATTTAGCATTGTAATCGCTCATGTCATAATCCTCCTTACTATCTAGCATATCCTGATATACATTTTCCGTTTCCACAAGACAGTATACACTATCCGTATCTGTAGCTATACTGTAAAAGTTTTTACCATTCTCAGGGGACCATTTTGGTAATGCTTTATTGTAAAACCAATCGTATAAAATACGTTTCGCTTCGTCCAAAACAGTAATACCTAAAAATAGTGGCTTGTTTAGGTTGACGGACAACTTTTTTACCCGTAGAATGGCTAATTCGCAGTCATCCAGGAGAATAACCTGGGCAATGGTTGGTTTTCTGTTGTAACGGCGGGCCTGAGCCTTTGACCTGATTATAATAAAATTTGTCCTATTCCTTATTGACTCCACGCTCTTTCCATATACAGCATTCGCTGCGAGCTGAAATAAACAAATAAAATTGATTAATTTAAAGTTTTAAGATATACATGGAAATGGTTTGAGTGTCACATACCTTCCATAAATTCTTCTCAAAGGGAGTTTTCCCTGCTTGCCTTTTCTGGGCCAAAATGCGAAGGTAAGGGGCAAGAATCGGTTCTTGTACATATTTTATCCCACGATGTACCTTTGTAAGCTTAACTCCCAAGCTCAGGTATAACTGAAGGACCCGGTAGTGAACCACATAGTTTCGTTTTGGATATAGATCAGTTATCAATCGCTGAGCATTCATTCCATTTTGAGTAATCTCCAGTTGTTCTGCGAATTCTTGCTGTTCGGGAGATAGCTCATCCAATGAAACTGTTCTTTTGTACGGTACAGGAGTAAGGCCAACCAGCTTATCGTGAATTTCTTGAGGAAATTCCAAGTCAACTTCAAGGTGATAGCCGTACGCTGCATCTTTTTTAATGTCATTGATGAACTTTACTGGATCCTCCTGAATTTGTAACCAATCTTCTGTCCCTGTCAACCATTGAAAATCCCTAACTGGAAGATAGGTACTGAGAGCAGCACCGTAGAGGTTGTTGACATCAAACGCCATGAGGTAGGTTGTAGATTTTTTAGGGTCAAAGTCCTTTCCCATGTATGGATTGTTAGCCTTTGCCGATCTAAACTCACAGCTTGAGGCCACGCCTCCACGCTTGGCTGATTCTAGCCATACATGCATGGTGGTATCCTTGATGTACTCGAGTTGGGCTCCTGTGTAGTAAACAACAAACAATCATTAATTGAATACATACAATTTGACTGAAATGGTGGAAAATTAATAAAACATCATTAAACTCACCAGTGATTTTTAATGCACAGGTCCATGTTAAGTGGGGTAGACTGAAGAAGTGGGCAGGATCTAGACCAAAGTCATTGTAAAACACGTCTCTCATTACGTTATACGAATCCAGCAACAGAAAAACATCTTGCATATTATATCTCTCTGTGTATTCTCGTAAGTCCTTTATCCTCAGCTCTTGCCAAACGGTTTGGGCATGTTCATAGTCCTCATCGCTCACCTCACACTTTCGAAGGTCATTATAAAATTCCTTTTTTGGTGGAAGACAGTCGTCATCATATTTTTCAAGAGATGATATGTAGTCGTAAGGGTAAATGCCTTTTCTGAGCATTAACTCAGTACATGTCTGATAATTGGACATTTTAAGCTCGTTCTTGAACAAGTTTTCAAAATATCTTCGGGTCAATGGAAAATCCTTTTTCTTGTCCAGTGAACTGACTACCGTATCCAGTGATGCACTAAAGAAATTCATTGAATCAATAAACATTAGATTCCGTCCAATGTAAATGGCAAAGAACTTTTCCGCACTGGTGCCAATGACTGAAATCTTGGTCCTCTCCCCCAATTCAGCCGCTGCTTTAATAATAAAATGACTGTCATATCCTCTTAGGTTGTGCACTAACACTACCAGTTTGGTACTTGTGACAGCTCTGAAGTTACAAGTTTTGTGTGCCCAGAAGCTGAATTTGTAAGGTGGGAAGTGATCGTGATGCCTCACTTCCGATCCATCATAGATAGGATGATGACAAAATCCACACGGGGTTAATGGGTTAAACGGTGGTGCATTTTTACAATGGTATCGTTGGTTCTTGTTTGCTTCTGCATTCCATTCTCTTATTTGTCGTGATGTACATTCAGAAACATCCAAAAGGTCCTTAATTAATAAGAGAGCTGGATTATCGCTTTCGTGTCTGGCAGTATAGGCTTTGCTACTGATTATTTTCTTCCCTTCCACCACAGCATAACTGTACGCACTTGCTATATGTTGTTTTGATTTTGTTGTCTTGGTAACGTTGTCATCATCATCATCAATTGGCACAAGTCGAGATTCAA
Source organism: Lepidocyrtus cyaneus (assembly GCA_034696785.1). NCBI lineage: Eukaryota > Metazoa > Arthropoda > Collembola > Entomobryomorpha > Entomobryidae > Lepidocyrtus > Lepidocyrtus cyaneus. Next base: position 3,350 of record JAQIWX010000677.1, on the reverse strand, counting down.
AATCAGCAGCTGCAATAAATGGATGTTTTATTGTAGTGTGAAACTGCTTGAAACTAAGATACCGGTCACGTGGTACATCTACTCGCATCCTTCCTAGAGCTGCACAATGAGCGTTGTGGGTATCAGCCATCTTATTGAACCCTTGTAAGCAATGCCGACATATCGTTTTTGATATAGGACAGTATGGTCGTTGTAATAAAAGTCGTAAATCTTCAATCAGTAGAAAATGTCCTAGTTCCCCATTTTGTATCACAAGAAGGTCAATATTTTCTTTTCGTTCTTCTCTTGCTATGTGTATGGGAAAAATACTAGCACGAAGTTCACGCCAAACTTCCATTGCTTCGGCATATTTCGTTTTCTCTATCTTTCCCTGTGGTATTGCAGATGGTTCCAGTTCGTCGGGATGGTCCTCCTGTTCGTCAACATAGAGTTCATCTTCTGGATCAATCCTTTCAACATCTTCTTCGTACATAAAGATACTGAGACTAACATCTGGATTGTTCTTTTCAAATACTGGTACTTGCTCAATGGTAAATGGATATGTTATCCCGTTCAAATTGAAACCAATGTCCTTGTTTTTTCTTTCCTTATAAAATTCCATTCTTTGTAGTGTACGTTTCCGATGTACTGCATCCGTTACCTCATCCTTGAATCTGTATGCTTGAAGACACCTTAGAAAACACTTGTTGTCGACTTCGTCTTCGGGTTTGGGGTTACTACGATTTTTCTTTGTTAAACTGGAAGGGACATTGATTAATGAAGTGTTTTTGCTTCGTAGCAAAGGGGGTAGCTCCACGAATCCTCCAACTTGTATGGGGTCATATTGCGAGATGGTTAAGTCGCATTGAAAAATTTTCATCAACCTCCAACCACTGCCTAGTTGAACGAAATCCTCTATCCTTACTTCGTATTCGTCTCTAGCATTGTTAAATGCGTAGTTGGCATAAAAGGCATTTTCCACTGTATAGTTAGGACTGTGGAAATCCGGAGTGATGAATGTTCGCTCTCCAGTCTTAGGGTCATCCCTGTACATTAGGGCTCTAATGCGAAACTGCACCTTGATATTTCTCTGTTTAGCAAGTGTATGTTTGATGAGTTCGTTGTAGCTCTCCTTTAATCGCAAAAAGAGGTCGTTTACGGATTGAATGTTTCTTCCTCTCAATTTTACAATGTATAAACGATATGAATTGTCATATACTTGACGAAAATAGTTTAAATGAAGCCTTTCTTCTTCCTCTGGTACTTCCTCGGTTTCGCCACCACCGCATTGGTTTGGATGCTCACGAACAATATGTAGTGGGATAGATGCTTCGTTGTTGAATTGCGTTTTGCAAAAAGGACACGTTAAAAGCTTTTTTACGTAGTACTGTACTCTTTCTATAAACAACAGACATTTTATTACATGATGTATAGTAATCCCATTACAATTGTTTTTTTTTTGTATATTTAATGCATACTTTGAACTAAGTTAACGGGCTTAGGTCGAGTTTCCTCATTCTGAGGATCTTCTTGAGTTGGATTCTTCCGGAAATGAAACCGCCGAGGAGCATTCTCGTTGACCTTCTTCCTTTTAGGAGGTGGCGAGTCTCCTGGAGTTGCACTTGTCTTCACCGATTTGTGACGCTGTTGAACCGTGTCCAAGACTTCTTCTAATGGAGATACACTTGACTCTGCAGATTTGTGGCGTTGTTGAACCGTATCCAGGACCTCCTGCATACATCTTGAAAACTCTGACATCGGTAGATTAGGGCGGGGACGTAAGTGTGGTGGTGAGCTTTCTGGGGTAGCTTTGCTCTTTCCAGATCCAGTCTGTATATGGTCCAAGGGATGGATGATTTGCGGAGAATCTGGGAATTCCAATCTTCTACAGTATCGGGGCTTTGATGGACCTGGCTGTGGAGACATGCCTTCCGACTGAGGAGAAAATTGTGGAGATTGATCAGGTCCCGGTGAGCGATCAAATGGACCAGGGACAGGAGAGCTATCTGCTGGGCTAAGTTGAGGTGAGGATGGATTAAGAGCAGCTTCGCCGATTGATGTACCAAGTTGAGGACTTCTCCTGAAAGGAAGTTGTGGTAGTCCAATGGCTGCCCGCCATGATGGACTGGTAGGTTCTGGTGGTGGTGGGGAACGTGGTCTGACCGGTGGGGGCGGTTTGGGAAAGGCCGCATCCAGACTTGCATTCAGTTGTTTAATCAAATCCTCCGTGGTTCCTAAGAGAAGGTATATAATTTTTTAATTACTCTATTGCTTAAATAATTAATTTAGTATCTATTTTTAAAAAAATGGTGGTGATTAACATACCTATATCCAACAGGTTGTCAATGTCCTCAAAATCCTGCGTATCAAAATCCAAGTTTGAAGGTTGAGTGTTGAGCAAATTAGCCACGTCATCACTGTTGATATCCATCACCTGAAAGAAAAATAAAATAAAATAAAGTTAATCATAAATATTCAAATCATATACTTTAAGAATTTAAGAATAATTATAACGTACCTCTGGGTTAAAATCATTGGCGTAGGTTGCTTGGGGAATTATGTCCCCAAATTGAATGTTAGTAAGCGGTACACCGTTTCCCAGACTCATAACAGGAACGCCCTGATTCCGCCAATCCCGAGGGGTCTCTCCAATCCATGGAGAAACCGTGCCATCTGGGATCGCCTTCCCTGGAGGAGTGAACAAATCAGTTGCACCGTCCCAGTCCTCCCACATTTCGTCCGGGATGGAATCGTGAACATTCTTATCGTATGGTATTAACCATGGTTGCTTGGTTGGCTTTACGGCAGTGTTCCACGGCTTATTTCTCAAGGGCTTGACACTTGCTTCCGCCACAGGTTTCCCTCCATTTTGATGGGTCGCAATCTCCCCCCACTGGTCACAGTCGCACTGATATTCACAGCATAACCGACATAAATGTACGGTTAAGCGATGACGGCGTAATTCAACAACACTTGAAAACACATTCTGCCCATCGCAGTACTTACAGACGTGCTGGATATTTTCCATTGTGAGTTTTTAATTGTGGATAATACAAACAAAAAATGATCTAAACAGAAGAGCAGATTTTCTATGACTGAGAGAAATCCTCCTGCTCCTCTTTATATTAGCTACTATATGACGTCAATCGTTCTCTCCGAAAAACAAGTAACTCTTTTGCCGACTACCCATCCACATAGAAACTGAATCCGGTAGCTGAATCCCGGACTGGTTTTGAATACTATTGGGGAGGTTGAATCCCAAACTGGTTTTGGATACTATTGGGGAGGTTGAACCCCAAACTGGTTTTGGATACTATTGGGGAGGTTGAACCCCAAACTGGTTTTGGATACTATTGGGGAGGTTGAACCCC
>JAQIWX010000676.1:0-14499 GCA_034696785.1 Lepidocyrtus cyaneus | reverse complement strand
GCAGCAGCACCAGGAAAAAATCACAAGTGTGTTTATGTAATCCGTGGAATATGAATATGGAATTATTCACACAATCCAAAGCTCAAAGTCAAGAAGGTTTAGGCATTAAAGGTGGCAACAACTCTGTCACTTGTAGCCGTGGCACTGGCGAAGCCAGGGCATGAATGAATGATCGTGTCCTATTGTCTCCAGTTAATAGAAAGAAGAGAGCATGTTTTTTCAACTTTGGGAAAGTTTTAATGGTAGGATGTGTGGGAAGCTATTTTAATCATGATGATTCAAACAATTTGAGAAAAATTGGAGGTTATTTTTCTTTCCAGTATAGTTTTTTTTATAGATAATGCCTTTCCATTTCATAATCCACACTTCAGCTAACAAAATCAAACACTGTCACTGTCCAGTACAGCCTTTATGAATATTTTTCTCTTCAAAAATTAATGACTTGGCTTGACTCACAGCGTGCGGTATGAGGAAAGGTAAAGCAAATTACGGTAGAAAAGCCAACAAATGTAATGACAATACAATGACACACAAAACAACAAATGGAGGATATCACGCAAGGAGTTCCAGAAAGCAACTGGAATGATAAATGGGCTTTTTGCAATTGGAAATATAAATGGACACAAAAGAAGTTTTTTTTTTGCAAAAGCAAACATAATATAAATGCAACGGTTCCCATTTCCCACTGGAAAAATTGACTGTTGTTGGATGGAATGGAATACAGTATTTCTGTGAGAAATTACTGGTGGGACAGCCCAATCCAAGTCCAAACCATGGAGCCTCCAGCTCAACTCAACCTGTCTACTTTATAATTCTATTGTGTTGTGAAAATTTCATGACGTGCCCAATCACAAAAATCTACCGTTCATATTCATTGGCGTTTTCTTATATAGCAAAAAAAACAACTCAATATTAAGAGGAAAAAGAAGGAAGCGATGGGAAACGGAGAAATTCGTAATTTGGTGGAATCGAATGTAACAAAATGTGTATAAGTTTGGCTTTTGGGAGTCGCCTTTCATTTCTGCTTTTTGTTTGCCTTTTTTCTCTTCTCAAGGTCTAGTTTGCTGGATTTCCACTAACGATTTACCTGTCTGTATGTTGCGCCCTAGCCCAGCACCCATTCGCTGTGGCTGTGGGCAATGAATAATAATGTTTTATTTGAACTATCAAAAGCTTCGAGAAACTTCTTTATATCTGGTATGAATTTATGATATAGGAAACTTTATAAATGCATTTCTGTATTCATATTGATGTCATTAATTGTTGATTGTCCGTACTCTTTCCATTTGATAGAAAAAATGAAATGGAGGTTCATGTTCATAACTTGCATTTGCTCTTTCATAGCTTATTTCCTGTCCTCTGCTTTTTCAGCTAGTAGCACCTCGGCTCTAATTAATTTTAATGTCTTTTTAATACTAAATATTCTAGGGATTAGGGTAGGGTGGGTTCCGCATATTGCATGTAAATTCAGATTATGTTTATGTTATATAAGAAGGATTTAAAATGGGAGCGCCTCGTGTTAAATTCACTTTGTTGACACTGACATGTTCCTGGACATCATGGGCAGGTTTAAGTATGTTACTAATTTCTTTTCCATTAAAAAGAATAAAACTAGAGCAAACTGGAAATTAGAGAAGGAATCGATAAGTTTTGGTCTCTCTCGTCTCTGTCTCCATAAAACATTAATTTTCATGCGATTATCCACGTTGCAACTGGAAGTTGGGGAGAGACAGTTGATGACATTTTTTCCCCAATACTTTACTAAATGTTCCCTACCAGATAATTACTCGAGTCGAGTGCATTCTTGTGAGAAGAAGCTATCAAGAGCACTTGTGCATTAATAATTCACTAATGATTTTAGACATGATTACATAACACACACACACACACACACGTCAGCATTAATGGATTCCCCGCTCCGACATTATCAAGCCATTTCTCAATCAAATCATTGTTAGATTCGTGTAGATGTCTGGAGGGTTTTTTTGTTCATTCATTGTGCAATGCTTCGATAAAAAAAAATAAAGTTAATATCAAATTGAGTTTTGGAGTCTCTCTTCTGCGCTTATTTGGCATTTTACAGCATTTTTTATGTGTTCGACTAAATCGTTTCAAAAAGGAGAAAAGGAATGATAACAAAATGATAATGGGACTTGTCTTGCTTTTTACGAACTTTTTACGATGAAAGAATGATGAAAGTGCTTTCGTTTTCCCTTCAATAATTATTTGTTATTATTACCATTACGCCAATCGTCAGTTCATGAAATGAAATGGATTAGTCCAGGGCGGGGCAAGTTGCTCATTATAATATTATCATTATTGTCAATGTCGAAGCAAACTGGACAGTCGACAACCAAACTAAACTATTGATATAAGCCATTTAATTACTTGAGTTTTTGTCAGAGACATTCAACTTCCAAACAGAATATTAAAGTTCTTCAGAACTATACCCAAACCAAGGCAGCAGTTAACCCATTTTATTATATAGAATTAATCAGATCCTTGGAATTAATCGACAAATACATGTCATATTTATAAAATGCCAAAAACTGAATGAGCAAAATCGCTTCCTGCAGAGAAAACATAAGCTGCAATATTCTGTGGACCGATGGTTTACAAATTACAATCATCCTAGGTTAGGTACATATAGTTTAAAGAAAAATGCGATGCTTATCTTATCATCAGCAATTTAGCGTTAAGTCTCTGCAATGATAGTGATAGTGATAATGATAAGGATGGCATATGAGCTAACAAATATACAAATAGCCAATTCAATTAGCAATACTCCTATCGTTAAAAAACAGATAAAAACACGCATTAAATACGCCAAGCCCCAAACATCAAAGCACGGGGAAAGCAAAGCACGCATGTTTTTCGGAGCACTTGTTCGGATGTCGGAGCATCTGAATTAAAATCCCAATTATCATAACAGATAAAATCGTTATAAATCCCATCGACTTCGAGAAAAATGTAAAATGCATTTAAAATAAATCAAATCAATCCAAGTCGTTTACTAAACTATCCTTTAAATAACTATGCCCTACGCACATCCAATCTAAACCTCTTTCATTCTCATATTCTCATCGCCAGTGACAGTGACTAACATTTTCAAACAAAGATTAACTTTTAATTACGAACGTATCGGAAAAATTTAGTTATTTTTTAACTTACCGCCTTATTGCTGGAACGCTGTTATCCAATCCAAATTAGTAAAAAGTTTTAATCTCGTAACTGGTTTCTGGAACCTTCCGTTTTTTTAGTTGAGCCTCTCTGTTGTCTTTTACAAAATGAAGAATACAATTTAATTTTTAAGTACACTTACTTTACTAAACTTTTATTGGTTTGGTTCGGTAATAAGAGCCACACTTTCACACAAGCCTAATTATGTATTTGTCGTTTAAACAATTAGGAAACTATCGGTATATATTATTATTTGAAAATTAGTTTCCGTTTGCATTCTTGTGTTACGGAGTTTCAGTCTATATTTACCTTTTCCAGATGATGCAAAACTCGTCTGAAATTTCTACTGCGTACTGGTTGGCTTGCGTTTGTTTGATCCGATGAGAGTTTATTAGGTTCATACGCAAAAGCTTTTACTTGCTATGGCATGGCTTATACATAAAAAAAAATGTTTGTTTGCATGCACATGGGTTGAGCTTGAGCCTTTTTTAGATCCTGATGCAAGTTTCAATTTCTATGGTGCGGTAGGTAGGGCATTTTATAGACATCACGTGCTATTGCTATATGAGACTTACATAGCTATAAGCTCGCAGAGCAGAGCAGACCCGAGATGTTTTGTTGCAGTTGTTAGTAAATTGTAACTTTCCTATTGCAGTAGTAGTCGTCTTTCCATAATCCGTTTTATCCGTTCCAGCTTTTGCAAAAACAAAAAAAAATCCTAGTAAATACTTTGGCCTTCTATAATATCTATATAGGTTAGGCATATGACATGCACATGACATAAGTATATCTTCTGGGCTTCTCTCCTTCTATTCTGGATTCTGGCTGGACTGCTGCGCTGGACAAGCAGGGGAATCATATCAATATCATAGATCACCAAAAACGCAGTAATGAAAAGGTTTCCCCTTTGTATGCTTTGTTCAGTTCAGCATCTGTATCTATTATCTATGTGCATGTGGTATGAAAGCTATATTATATGGTTGCTTCACATTTGTGGTTGGTTGGTTTGTTTGATGCTTCCCGATATATTTTTAATTTTACATGAGAATGAATTGAATAGGATAAATGGCTAATGAGAACAAAACCAAAATTAGTCAAGGCAAGTTTGCTTTGTGTATTATTTTCTTCGCAGTCATAAATCGGAAAGCTTTTACACTGTAAAATTTACAGATATATTTCATTTTTGTTGTTTATTTTGACGGAAATGTACTCTAAGAAAAAATATAGGCGGACTTGGGTACTCTTTGTTTTCTTGTCCTAGGCAAAGCAATTCTTATCAGAAATCTGAACACTGGAATATTTTTAACTTCAAACTTCTGAGTTGTTGTACTTAGAATTTAATTACGTAACGGTTTAGGAGGATTGACATTTCAAAAACATAAAATGTTGTATGGAAAAGGAATTTTCAGAGAAGCGACGGGGATAACAGATAAGCTTGATAAAATTAATTTAAAATTATATAAAGTCGAAGCATAACTCATTTAAAATAATTCTAACAAGCAATTTCTACCATTACATAATAATTATTGTACTTCTAATCTAGCACTACTATTGTCTACTATATGGACAGCTAAAGAACTTCAGCTCTTCTAGTACAAAATATTTTTTTAGCTTCAGGCGCTTATATATATAAGCTTAGATCTTAGACACTAGATAAACCACGATCAAAGACGTAATAATATTCATCATTTTAATATTCAGATTAAACTAACTAAATATTTAAACTTGTCACACGAGACTGGGCAGTATGTGTTACAGTAGATCAAAGGCAATAATGATTGATAATGTTTAGGCAGTGATGATATCCTTCACAGATTGTTTAATAATTGATAATTGTCAGATTCAAAACTGTTTAATTTTAATCTTCTAAATGTAGCTCCCTCCCAGAAAACTTTTTAATCAAGTACTGAAGTCCATTATCGGATACGTTGACATTCGGGGCAAAATTTGACATACGTAAGTAATGAAGATTCATTGTATCGGCGAGTTTCATCAGTGAGATGTCCGAAATCTGTAAAACCATGTAATAGAGAGGACAGAATTATGAAATGCGGATGTGGGTGGAGATGAGCTCATCATTTAAATCATTAAAATTCGTTAAGCCGACCGTGGAATATTTTCTAGCGATTAGCTCCAACTGGTTTATCTTCCTGCATTTTGCAACACCCAACACCAGGGAAATATCGGTGATTACACCAGTCAGAATCAAACTTCGTAGGTCTGCAGAGGAGAAAGAATTGAAAATTAGTAGTTTAATTTTCGGTAATGTACTTTACTATAATTTATAGGTTTAAATATTGGAGCCTACTTTTGAGATCGGTTATCCCCGGAAACTCCTTCAGCCCCATGGCATAAAACTCCTTCTGTAAAATATCCGGCTTGCAATACTCCTTCGGAATCCCAGTCAACCCTCCTTCAGTCCAGTCTCCATACAGTATCAATAGCTCCTCCAAATGTCGCAACGAGCGAAATATAATTCGCAAGTATTGATCCGAAGCGTGATCAATCGTCAGCCTCTTCAAGTTCCATGGGCTCAACCGTATCGTTTTCATAACGAGCATATCAGAAGAACCTTTGGGAACGGCATGGATTTCCATCTGACTGATCTCCGTCTTTTCAGAGAAGCTCACCGGTTCCTTACCCCCGCAATTAGTTCCGCTTGCCAGCATCTCCATGTTCACCTCCATCAATACCATGACCAAATTGTTTAGCCTGGTTATTTCCGCAACATAGTCCAGGTATCCGTTCCAAACTATGATGGACATATTAGCCAGATTTTCCAAATGAGGGAATCTCTTACAAAGACGGAAGCCATCCCGAAAGGTGAAAGTCAGGACTTGCAACGTCGACTCAACGCTGTATAGCAGCTCATACAAGTCATCACATCTGATATCCGGTGTAAGTGTCAGTTGGAGACTTTTTAATGGCAGATTCCTCTCCGCCAAAGTGTAGAGATCTTCATTCCTCAGGAAGGTATCTATTTTCAAGCTGCTCAGCCTACTCAAAGACATGCTCCCATTGTTATGGATGATATTCTTGAATAGGACCCTGGCCGGATTCTCAAACGGGGAGGTGAATTGGACTATATTCGGATAATAGATTTCCTCCAGGTTTGGGGCATTCTGAATCAACTCCAGTAATGAGCTGATTGAGGTCTGCTGCCGGCTATAGACATGGAGATCCTTTAAGGTGTATGTGACTATGATGACCTTTAAGTTGGGATACTTCCCTTCACGATGGCTGGTGAAAGTTGGGCTGTCTGATTTTTCCGGTTGAGGAGTTAATGGCAGGGCGCATTGAATAGGGAGCCGGAGCTCCTCGAGGTATGGCAGTTGTTGAAGAATGTATTTGTGAACGTGGAACAAATTCCACGAGATGTTCCGCAGCTCAATGTACTTTACGGAGGGATGGCTATGCTTCAAAAAGTAGCCAATGTGTTGGCTCTCCTCCTCGATAATGAAACTGGTGCAGGCTAAATTTAGGCTTTGTAATGTTGGCAGTGGTGATGATAATGATGATGATGACGATGATAATGGCAGTGATGGTGTTGTTGAGGATGATGATGTGACAATGGATGCAAGCAGCTTTGTCAAGTTTGCTTTGCTTTTTTTCCGCATTAGCTGGAGTAGCTCGGCATTCCAAGTCCGACAAACCAGCCGGCACTTCTTTTGCTGCCAGAAGGAGAGGTAGCCAAAAACCTTTTGTAGAATCTGTATAATAAAAGGGTTTGCAAAAAGGAGAAAGGAATGAGATTTCATTTATTATTTTATGCATTTTTTAAATGCTTCTCCATATCCATTTTAAACTTCAAAATCAATTACTATTTCTTACCGTGGACACATGAAGAGCATGTATGACATCCGGTCCCGGAGTCGTTGCTTTGCTGCTCCCACAGCTTTCGCTCTCTTCGGAGGAGCTTTCCTCCGAAGAACTCCGCTGGGAAAAGGAAAGGACCGGTGCGATGATGAAATCAGGCACTAAGCTCCTCGTATGAATTGTTGCCAGTGGCATGTTGGCTTTCACTCCAAATCTTTTTTAACGTTGAGAGAGATAAAAATAAAAATTGAACAATAAATTTCACTTCAACTTTTCCCTCACTTCCCACAGCTAACTAACAATCTATCAGTCAGTCAGTACAGATTAGCAAAACAAGCGACAAACCAGCCAACTTATTACTCTCCTCTCCTCCATTCACTTTCCAATTTTTTTCCCCAAAGGGAAATCTATTCAATTCCCATCACCCTCAGCGAAGCGTCTTTATATCCCTCCGGTCTAGCCAGCCGGACTGATCTGACTAGACTGAGAGGAAGCTCTCGGTTGACATCCTAGAAAAGACTACTCCCTTAACCTACATCACTATTATTATTATGCAGTCATATCATCATCATCATCTCTCCCCTTCTCATCCTTCCATCCATGAAACCATATAATACCAATTAATGGATTGGGAACGGGATAGCTTATTTGCAGAGATTCCACTCTCGCAGTTGGTTTGTACTTTGTACGCACATTTTTGTCCACGCCTGACATGAAACGACAGAAAACATGATATGACCACCACCACCGTCACTGCAAACCCAAACCCAGCCCCATAAGGAGAAAGGCAATAAAAATAAAAGCAAGGTCGTTCCTCTTGTCTTCTCCTTCCAATAAATAACCCTTCCCAAATGAAAGTTGCCTCCGATATGGCTGGCATATTCCCATTCGCTACCTTTCTTTTTTTTAGGATATGAAAGCAACAGCCAAAACTCCTTTTTTATAATTCAATTCAACTCCACTCGTAGTTAGCCACAGCCATCGCAATATATTTTCCCCGTAGACGGCTGAAGGTTAGGTAATATGCAACACCTACAACAGCCCATCACAACAAATAATAATGCACCGTACATTTTAAAAAAAAGAGAGAAACACATCCAAACCGTTAAGAATCAAGTTTATCTGATAGGGACTGCGAGGAGACCTCAAGACCAACCCGGCTCTCTCAATAACTAGTTATATATTTTTTTTTTGCAAAAAAGCTGCCATGAGAGTGCCATGTACTACATATAACACATGTTTCGAAACCGTTGAACACGGGAAAAACAACAAACCCTCGGAGAAACAAGTGCGAGGCCATGAGTGATGAACGTTGGAAATGTGAAGAAGAAAGTCAAAACTAATGTAACGGCTTCCGATAAAAAAAAAGTATGCCGCTGCCGATTGTAAGTAACTCGTTATAGTACTATACTACTAAAAGCTATAAATGATGTATGGGATGTTTTACAGGGGAAATTCATAGACTCTCGGGAATCGGATCGGATTTTTATATATTGTTTGAAAACAGGTCATTTAATATGAGAGTGTAACACTTATTTAGCCACTTTACACACACGTAATATAATACGCTTTGATGGCTGAGTGGAATGGTGAGAGATTGAAGGGCATTTCATCTGCTGTGGACTTGGGCCTACATGTATGCTTTTGGATTTGGATCGATTAAACTTTTACCGTAGTAAAAGGCAACCCGGGAAAGGAAGGAATAACCGAAATGTGAATGCAAACAGGCTATAGGCAACCTTTACGTACCACTACTCACTCCACGGTTGGGGATGTGAACGGAGTGGATCATATCACGTCAACCCGGTTTTGCCCACAACAAGTCCTTCCTGTAGACTAGAACCGAAACATGTTAGGTGGTAAAAAATTGGGGATGAGTAGAAACAGGCTTGCTCGAAAGCTCAAGCGACATAAATAGAGCGAGAGAAACAAAGTGGCAAGCTCAAGGTTGATGGATAGTTAAAAAGAAAAGCGGATCGTTTTGTGTGCGATGCCAATAGTGAGTCTCAAGTCAAACTGGGCTAATTAAGGACATCATCATATCATCATTACATAGCTAGATTTTAATTTGTAACATTTTAAAAGTACATTTTTGGCATCTTCCTAGATGCATTCCGATTTGATCTGATTTGTTATGTAATTTTGCGATAATGTATAAGCTTGTGAGGAAAACTTTTTAAGATAACCCTTTCAAGAAAAAGTTTTCAGATGAACTTTCTGACCGGAGGAAGTTAGCACGCACAGTTTGCTTACTAAAAATAACTTGACTCGTGCTTGAGCTTGATTCAGTCAGTCAATTCGTAAAAGCTAATGATATATTGACAAGTGAATATATAGTTAGGTCCCTGCATAAAAAATCATCATCTCATCTCACTCAACCGAATGTAACGTTTACGTTAGACATATGAAGTCACATCTAGTATTACATGACTATGACTGTAATCATGACTATCTATGACTAGGTATTTAGTATTTACTCGAATAACTCGACTCACTTCTTATCGGCACGTTGCGTTAAATGGAGTAAAATGGATTCACTATACTTTTACTGGCCAAATTGGCCAAATCCTTTCCCCTTCAACTTTAACCCATCCATCCATCCTTATCAATCTTTGACATTCATTCTTATCACATCACAAAATAAAAACGATTCCTTACCAGGCTATTCAGGTTTACATTTGAACTTCACGTGTTTTCTTCCATATATGATTTCGTCAATTCATTCCCCATTCCATTCATTCCCCAAAAAGTTCATTGAATATTGCGTCATAATAATAATATTGTATGAAAGTGAAAGAATCATTTCATGATTTCATTTTCAGAATTCAGACTATGATGGAATGGAACACGAATTGATTTTCCTCCATATATGATGATTTCCTCTGTTTCGTATGTTCGTTTTATTTCTGCTGTCTGTATGAAGAAAAATGGGAGGATGATTAAAAAAATACACAAAAGTTGAGAGCATGATACACATATCCTCAATCTCAATTCCTCATCCATCCATACACTCACACTTACGAATTCGTTTACACATTAGCAAACATTTTTTATCCTCATCTAACATAACATATTCTGGATAGTTTAAATAAACTTATGATTTTACACAGGGCAATACATATACAGGTTTTAGAAGAACGTACTTACAAAGGAAATATACCAAGATATGTATATATATCATCAATCATAATAATAATTAAAATTAAATTATGTACGATTTATAATTTTTGGAAGCATTACATTTTGGAGGACCCAGACCATTATACGCCACAAGAGAGACGCCTCTTCTTCCTGCCTCTAACAAAGTGCTATAACAGCAAGCAGAACAATAACACAACCCGCAACGTTCAGATACAGATATACACATGGCCACATCACATTAAAACAAGTCATATGATCTTTTTATCAGATCCGATATCCCGAAAGATGTGTCGGATATGTATGGCCATAGTGTCTTGTGGTCTTGTCAAATACGAAATTCATGTTAGACATGTAACGAGCGCTCGAAAAATCGAGCTGCTCGGTACGAGCCGAGCCGAGCGCGATCGGCTCGGCTTGCCGAGCGGAACCTTATCGCTCGTACGAGCATTGATAATCAAAAAATCGAACAAAATAGGGTTTAAAACGTTATCAAATCCCATTAAATCTTTAATTTTGTATTATTTTAATCAAAATTGAAGTTGGTATTTACAACAGCCACTTAAATATGAGTATCAAAATGACTCCAAATGAAAACACGTGCAAAATTTTCTTGAAAAATGACGGGTATTATCGTCTTTAGGTCATTTATTTGTATAATGTTGAGTTTTCGAGCTCGATCGGCTCGGCGAGCACGAGCATCAAAAATTAATAAAATTCAATGCTCGATGCTCGGCAATCGAGCATTTTTTGGCGCTCGTTACATGTCTAATTCATGTTGAATGAATGCGTAAAAATCGTAAACATGATATGAGCTTATGAGTCATGAGCATCAAGTCAGTCAAGTGTAAGTATGATATAGAGTGAGTAAAAAGAAAGTTGAAGGTTGATCTTCTTTCTTAGGTAGTTGTTAAATTAACTTGATAATCTTGTAAATTGTAAACTATGTATATATTTAGTTAGTTAATTGATCTTGATCTTTACTCACACTTGTGACTTTGTGAGTCTGGCTTTGCGTCTCTCTCTCTCTGGTTGTTTACTGTTTTTTGTGTGGGATGTTTGTTGGTGCGTCTGGAAAAGTTAATCCCTTCTTCCAAACCATGGAATAATTATGAATTATGGTAGTTAAACGTTGACGCATCAACTCGTGTCATCGTCACCACAAGCTAGGACGAAGTGAAAAGTAAAAGTATGCGTTTTATGCGTATCTGTTTTGTTTTCTTTTGTTCTCGCCAGTGTACATTCGCCAGTGTCAAATTAAAAGCGCCATTAAATGTTAATATTAAACATTAAAAGCACCTAGATCAGGGTGATTGTGTTTAACTTCTTGTTATTTTGACTCGTTAGAAAGAAAATAAACAGGAAGTTTGTTCCTACCGTACCGTATATCGTGTCGTGATCAGTTAAATCAATCATTGTAATTGGGGTAGGAAGGTACATAAAGTTACGGATGATGGCTATGACCGTTTTACGAGATAAGCGAAAGGAAAGCGTGAGATAAAAGAAGATAATTAGTTAGTCAATTAGAGTTATTGCTAGCTAATCACTACTAATCAGGTAGGATGACTGCCAGTAAAAGTGAAGGGGAGAGCCCTGGATTTACCAGCAAAAGACTCTCGAGCAGCGGTAACAATAATGTGGGGAGTCATCTTTGTCATCAGTTTTTCATAGTTGTGTTGATCCTGCTGTTTGGCACGGGTGAGTCATGTCATGAGTCCTTTGTCACATGTCACATCACAATATCACATATCATGTCACTAAAAATATAATTAAACTGTTACTGATGATGTTTTTTAACGTATTCCAGCCATCTCAACGACAGCACAGAATGCAACCGGAAGAATCAGACTTGACCCGCCTCCTCTGAGGATGTCAACCCATGACGTATTGCTGAAAGTTGGAAAGTCCGCCCAAGTCCTTATAACTCCAACGTAAGCCTTATCATGACTTAATTATTAGAGGTATCGTTAGCTTATCATTGTCAAAAAAAACATTGTACTAGTGTGTAACGTATGTTCTGAAAAAACAGTCTTATTGCAATTTCTACTAATTTATTCTATTCTAGGAGTAACTTCTTACCAGTATTTCAAAATGCCACCACCGCCCCCATAGTTCTAGTCTTCCATTCCGTGCCATCGGACACTGGGGTAATAAGGCCTATTAACAACATAACCTTAGTTGAAAATGGGACGGGCCCTGTCGTCCAAAATCATACGATTGACATTGTTGGGATGCAAGCCGGGAAAATTACTGTGACCTCAGAACTAATTCCAGGCCTAAGTACTTATAGGTAAGTAAGTTTGTAACCAAAAGCAGTAGAATTGTTAGTGTTAATCATCAATCAATTGAATCGGAATCAGTTAAACAGTTTTTTATATATAATATTCGTTTTGTTGTTTAACAGTCCCACAGAAGTTTTCGTTAGAGTTAGCGTGTACAAATTAGAAACGTTAAATATTCTGAGTGATGTCGTAGGATGGATTTATTTTGTTGCGTGGTCTATCTCCTTTTACCCACAGATCATTCAAAACTATCAGCGTAAAAGGTAAAAACAATTTGTATTCAATATACTAGATCTAAAGAAGAAAGTTCATACCATTATTATAAAAAATATAAATGATTTGTTTTTTATTTTAGTGTTCGAGGGTTGAGTTTAGATTTTGTCTTCCTCAACATAACTGGCTTTGTTCTGTATGGGATCTACAATATTGGACTGTTTTGGATTGGTTCTGTGCAGGTACAACAATTGCTTTATAGACAACTATATATTCTCAATAAGAGAATTATTATGACCTTGACCTAATTGTGATTTAAATTGCAGGATCAATATTATCGCATCCATCCCACCGGAGTCATTCCAGTCGAGCTCAACGATGTCGTATTTACTTTGCATGCCATATTTGCTTGTGGAGTTACTGTGATCCAGTGCCTTATTTATGACCGCGGATCTCAAACGGTGTCCGACACTGGGAAAATGCTTTTGTGCACAATTCTAGTATTTATATTCGTAATCTTCGTTGTTGCTGCAAGTCAAGCGATTACCTGGCTTACTTTTCTTACGTGGTGTTCATACGTTAAACTTGTGATAACTATGATAAAATATATGCCGCAGGTATAGTTATTTTGTTCAGTTTAATTTATGCAATTATATATTTGATACATCTCACAATCTGGGGAACTAGAATCATTTATTTTTACTTTATTTTGTGTTTATACAGGCATACCTAAATTGGTACAGAAAAAGTACTTCTGGTTGGAGCATAGGAAATGTTCTTCTGGACTTCACCGGTGGAATCTTCAGCTTGACCCAAATGATTTTTATAATTTACAACCACAGTATGTTACTAATTATGTTGACTAAACTTAATTTTTGTCGGTTTTACAATTTGAACATGATTTAATTCAATCTGGATACCATTTTCAATCCATAGATGACTGGTCGTTAATTTCCGGAGACTTGACAAAGTTTGGGCTAGGACTATTCTCCATCTTGTTCGACATCTTTTTCATTGTTCAGCATTACGTTCTGTACCGAAGTCACGCAGAATATGAGCCAATTGAAGGAGGTGACTCGCCTGTCGAACCAAATCAATACGGTGGGGATATTACCACCAGCAATCATCATTTTCATTCCAGTATGGAAGGCGACAATGAAATTGAGAAAGGTGGCATAGCCGACTATCAGAATCAAAATGATAGTTACGAAGGAGAGGTCCATCCGTCCACTTCTGCCACCATCGAACCTGAAGATGATGACGATAATGATGATAGAGTCACAGTAATTGATCCTCCTCCTAAGACACTCGTAGTCACTGCAAATGATGCAGATTCTCAAGACACTTGAAAATGAAAAATGCATTTAAATTTTCTAATCTGACTTTTTAATTAATTCATAGTATTACTGTACGTAAACCATAATAAGAGCTCTTCTACTCTGTCCATCTTTTGATATTTACCTTGTTGCTTTACGAGCTTTAAATTATTCCCTGAATTTGATGGTTTTTCATGAATATTAAGTTAATTGGATTATAATTATAGTTAGCTTTACGAAATGAAACTATTGATAGCTTCCCAAAGGGGAAATGAAATGTGATCTAGTGTCAAAAAATGCAATGTAGTATCTCGATTTACGTGATTAATATTTACGAGTTAGGTTCAATTATTCAAAGAATCATTTACAGCAAACTGATATAAGTGATTAAGCCAATGCCAATGCCAATTCGTGATTTTTGTTATTGAAATGATTGTTAAAAATTATGTAGTTTTGTTTTGAATAACATCAGATCTTAAAAAGACCTTTGTATACCCGATACAGTTGTGGAAAACTTGTGGAAAACCGAGTTTGCACCATTTTTATTTTCATTT
>JAQIWX010000675.1:0-14516 GCA_034696785.1 Lepidocyrtus cyaneus | reverse complement strand
TATGTGTAGGGTACTTTCTACCTTCAACCTTACAATTACAATGCAACCTAACCTGCAACTATTTACAAGATCATCATATCATCACACTCTACTCTCCTTGCATATCATCCCAAGTTGTATCAGTGCAATAGTTGTATCCTAGTATCAGTACGTAGCTGTAGGTATTGTATCTATCGCTCTCTGGGTGGTCTTTAACAAAAAAAAAGTATAGCTACGCATTATAGGTAAAATGTATGTAAAAAAATACATACACGATACACACAGCGCTGAGGCTGTTAGCTAAAAGCAAGTAGTGCAGTGCTAGTGCTTTAGCTTTAGTTGAAATGAAATGAGAACATTAGAACATATGGTTAAATGCTGATATAATAGATGTACTTACCAATTGATTCTATTTCATTAAATATTTGCATTTATTTTCCAATCATCATCATCATCATTCTATTTTTAAATGGATTCAAGCTTTCGTGTTATCGTCGCGTTAAAGTACTATTACAGCCAATAAACATATCCTGGAAAGTTGTAATATACAGAACAGAACAGAAGGATCATACATACCATTTAATACCATCATATACAATGCTTTGTGAAAGTGATGATGATGAAATGAAACATTTCATATTATACAACACAACTATATACAACCAGCAAACCCTTCACATTTTGCATTCATGTGTGGCATTTACAAGAGTACTTCACTCGTCGATCCGATCCTGATATGGTGGCCCAAAACCAAACTAAACCGTCTCTTAAAAAAGCTGATGCAAAAGGTGAAAGAGATAGAGATGCGATAATAATGAAGAGCACGATATTTTCTGTTACATAACGTAATGCTCCTATTGCTCCTGCTCCTGAACTGAACCTGTGTGTATGTATACCATGTAGATTGATAGGGCAAGCAAAACTTACAAACTGTTAGTGACAAAAAGATAAAAGTGAAGTGACGGATTGGAAGATAAAGATAAAACGGGAAGCTTTTGCTAGTGCATTTATTTGCGTGACCTTTGTTTATGGGAGCTCATTAACCTTGGTTGGAGAAAACAAATTAATTAAAATTAAATCGGGAATCCTCCTATTTTTTTTACGGGGACTTGACCGGGCAGAACAGGGCCAAGGGTGAAGGGGGATCTGTCGGTGCTTCTTTCTGTAATAAGGAACTGGTAAGTGAACACAACAGAGTAGAGTATAAATCAACACAAACAGATGGTTTAATTATATTCGTCTGTCAGGCAGGGAAGAGTAGAAGAAGCTAATGAAAGGAAAGGTAACATAATATCCTCCTTACAATTAGTTAATAATGCGTAGCCCTAATATGTTTTGTTTTTAACATTTAAGAACAACGCGAGTACTATTTGGTAAAAGTTAAACTTAGTTAGTACCTGACATCAGGAAGCGTTTCGTTCAGTCAGTTAGACAACACATGTTCCTCACATTTGCCTTGTCTGTTTTCTGAACTAGTTTTTAACTGTCGATGTGTTAACGGTTGGTTGTGCTTCCATCGTTCATCATTTAACCAACCAATGAAACTGAACGTTTTGTTTGGTATTAGTTGCGTCATTCTTACCAAAAAATGATGAATGCATACTGACACCAACGATCGTTTTCGTTTTTGTTACGTTGTACGTTATAGATTGTTTGGATTAAAAGTTAATCACACATTTGTGTTATGTAACTTGTTAAAACTTATCATGATGTAATGAAGTCATATGTAATATGTAATCCAATACATTTATCTGTAATTAGCAAAAGCTAATATAATTTAAGTATGGCCAATGGTACACGGTAGCTTACAAGTACGAGTAGACAAAGTTCGGGACGTCAAGTGGTGTGTTAAAAAGCAGAATTCACACTTAATTGAGTTGACAGCGTCTTGTTGCAAACCGAAGCTAACAGAGCCTGTTGATTGTTGATTTAATTCTTAATAACTGCTTTGTGCTAACTGATTTCAGATCTATTAACTGATTGTTTGGGGTCTCGTCTCCACACACCAAAATCAAAATGGGTATCCCTAAATTTTATCGCTGGACTTCAGAGCGATACCCTTGTTTGTACGAGAAGATTAGAGAATATCAGGTAAATACAACCTAAATGATTTTTTAAATTTAAAAACGGTCATGATTTATGTATAAAACATTTTTTATCTAACGTTTTGGATAATTTGCCTAATAATGGATAACATGTGCTATTGTTTCGTTTGCAGATTCCCGAATTTGATAATTTGTATTTAGATATGAATGGAATTATTCATAATTGCTCCCATCCCAATGATGAAGACATACATCTACGTATTCCGGAGGAATCTATTTTCAGGGATATCTTCCATTACATTGACTTTCTATTTCGAATGATTAAGCCTTGCAAAGTATTCTTCATGGCTATTGATGGAGTTGCACCAAGAGCCAAAATGAATCAAGTGAGTTGTTAACTTCAATTTATGAAAGGTCAGAATAGACTAGTAAGTCGTTTCGTAATTTGCATTTAAGTTTCTAACAAGACCATTTTGATTCATTTCTGAATAGCAACGTGGAAGGAGATTTCGTTCAGCTAGGGTCGCTGAAGAACAAGAAGCAGAAGCGATCCGACAAGGGGAAAAACTCCCCAGTGAGGACAGATTTGATTCAAACTGTATCACCCCTGGAACAGAATTCATGGCTCGTTTGCATGAACAGCTCAAATACTTTGTTTCTGTTAAAGTATCCACCGATCCACTTTGGCAGCGAAAAGGTAAGCGCTTGAAAAACATAATATTTAGGCGAAACAGTTTTAAAATTTGCTCGAATTGATAAGATTAATTAAAACTTTGATTCTGTTTGCAGGACTCCGTATATATCTTTCCGGTCATGACGTGCCGGGAGAAGGAGAGCATAAAATAATGGACTTCATAAGACACATTCGTTCACAACCGGAGTATAATCCAGAAACACGCCATTGTCTTTACGGTCTCGATGCGGATCTGATGATGCTAGGGCTGTCGACTCATGAACTGAGATTTTCTTTACTTAGGTAAGTTACGTTGATGAAGTAATGTAAAAGTAAAACAAGGAGACATTTAGCGACTGACTGATCATTGCAAAGATATTGATAAGCTGGTTTCTCTGTGACATTTCAGGGAAGAAGTAAAGTTTACAAAACCAAAAAAGAAGAAGCCTATACAAGAAAAGAAGTCGAAAAACAGGAAGGATAAGAATCCCGCTGCTATAACCTACGACTTCACGAATGTGTCAGTATTTTCAAATGACTCTATTCCAGCTGAGTCAGGCTCTCTTATGAAGCCACCAGTTGTTATTGAATTGAAAACTTCTACCGCTGTCACGACTGGCAAATCATTTGTAGATGCAACGAATGTTAATCCCCGGGACATAATTGAGAAAGTGGAACGTAACCCCATTGCCAAAAACGTCGGCAACGGACAAATGAATCCTCTGCCTCCACCTCCTCCAGACGACGCCAAAGGAGATTACAAGGCTCCTTTACCTGAAAAGACAACTTTCTTTTTATTGCACTTGTCACTATTTAGAGACTATTTAGACGAAGAATTTAAAGAACTTAGAATTAGACTAACAAATCATCCTCTAATCAAGTAAGTTTGAAACTTTCGAGTAGTAGTTATTAAAATTGCTTCATTGTTTAATAAATATATACCAGACCTAATTTTGGACGTTACTGTAATTTAGGTATGACCTGGAATGCCTAATAGACGACTGGATACTGATGAACATTTTAGTTGGTAATGATTTTGTACCACACTTGCCAAATCTCCACATTGTGAAAGGGGCTTTACCAATGCTGTACCGAACGTACATGGACGTACTTCCAACCCTGGACGGCTATTTAAACGAAAGCGGTCATCTAAATCTCAAACGCTTTGAAGCATTCATCACGAAACTAAGTCAGTTTGACTTGGATATGTTCAGGGAAACCTATGATGACATGAAGTATAAAGCTTCAAAAACCGGGAAAAATATTGTTCTTGGAGAAAAAATGGTATTTATATGTGATACACAAACAACAAATATCTATGTAGGCCTTTTCAGGTCACGAATTTATAATGTGGTTTCAATTTTTGGTAGTTTGACAACTTTATTTTCGAAGACAGCACACCGTTCGAGGAAGAAGAACTGCAACCAATTTCGGACGAGCTAAAAGCATTGGCGAAACGAACTGAGGATGAAATATTTGGTGACGCAAATGGCGTTGACGGTTGTGGGCTGGTTTGTAAAGAAATCTTTCCAGAGGATAATGCGTTTTTCTCCCCCGAAGACACGGAAGAATTTAGATTAGAGTTTCTTCAGCACAAGAGAAATTATTATCTGACCAAATGTGAATTCAGTAGGGTTGATCGTGGGGCAGTCCATGAATTTGCTAGGGAGTATGTTAGAGCTATTCAGTGGGTGCTTTTGTACTATTATAAGGGAGTCAGTTCCTGGGGCTGGTTTTACCCATCCCACTACGCTCCATATTCATCGGACCTAAGGGGGTTCGGAAGTTACAATATCGAATTTATGAAAGGACAACCATTTAAACCATTCGAACAATTGTTAGCCGTACTTCCTTCACAGAGCAAGAAGCTACTACCTTCGTGCTATCAGGTTAACACAGACATGTTCAATCAGTTTATATTCTATTTCTCTTTTTAATCCTTAATTGCATTATTCTAGGCAATGGAACATGCTTGATTGACATTGTGATGAATTTTACGATTCTTATAGTGGCTTATGACAGAAGACTGTAGTCCCATTCTTGAGTACTACCCCAAGAAGTTTGAACAGGACTTGAATGGCAAACGCCAAGATTGGGAAGCTGTTGTTCTTATTCCGTTCATCGATGAGTTCAAGTTATTGAATGCTATGGAGGAAGAAGTGAAGAAACTTTCTCAGGAAGAAAAGTTTAGAAATTCCAGAGGAGTCTTACTTATATACAGGTATGTTGTTTTTACTTTCGTAGCTCGGATTTTCATTCACAAAACAACGTCAGTAATGCAAATGGTACTTCAAAATTCAACAGCTATACAAAGGAAAACACTGGGCCTGTAAAGTCGCATAGGAATATATTTCCGGAGTTAGAGGAATCACACATAAAGATTGATACGATGGTCGAGGTGAATTACAATCCTCAGTTGTTGCCGACAGGACTACACCCAAAGACTGATATTAAAAAAATTTATCAAGGATTCCCTTCGTTAAAATCCAAAAAATTTGAGGTAAAGTTTTTGATAATGGGTTTAAATGCCAAAGACGTTTTAACGAATTTACTTTGTATTATAGAGATTAATTGTGTTTTTTGTCTATTGCAGAGTACTATATGTAAGGCAGAAGTTAAGGTTTTTGAATTCTATGCTCGAGAAGAATCCTTAATTTTAAGCTTCGAGGAGGTGGACGAGGAGATCTTGGATGGAATGAAGCTTGGTAAAAAGGTACTTGGAAAGCAGATTTGGGTTAATTGGCCTCATTTGGAGGCAGCCCTAGTCAGTTCAATTTACACTCGCCACGGAAAGTATATCTTAGGCCGTGACAATATAGTCATCAAAGGTAATAATACTTGTTGTTTTATGATATGATATATTTCATGTGCATTTGATATAAACAGATTTGGTAATGTAGTAAAAATAAAATTATTAATTAGACCCGAAAACATCTGAAGACGCAGCCAGGAAAACGTTTGATGCAATGGCGAAGGTTCTCGTGGAACGACATATTAAATTTCGTGGGATTCGTCTTGGAAATTTGACTGTCATCGTCTATGCTAGACTGCTGGAAGGGAGAAAAATTCGATGCAATAAGATAGGCAAAGTCGCGATTGAAAATCAGGTACGATTATCTGTAGTAATGTTAATGTGAATTGATAGCAATGAATCTTGCATTATTATACCAATGTTTGAATGTGTGTGCTCTAATTAACGGCAAATTTTGTATTGTGTAGTGGTCCAAGATTGAACAGCCCTTTGCCTTAAAAACGGCAATTTTTGAGGAGAGAGTAACTGAAATGTTTTACATGGACGAGGACACTGCAAGAACCTACCTAGATCTCTTTAAGAAAGGCGACCAAGTGTTTTATTTGGGAGATAAACTGTTCGGGGCAACCGGAACTGTTACAGGACATGACCAAGGAAGTGGATCGGTTGTTGTTGAACTGAAGTTTCCTAAAGAAAACGATGAGAGTAATTTAAAGGTACGATTGTGAAGAATCACAACGATAATATTATCGAATTTAGCTACAATGTATTATAGTAAATTACTATCCTAATCGTTATTTTTTCTATATCCATCCATTACAGCTGAAGACTGGTCTAAGTCAACTAAAAAGTCAAGATTTCTTCCCTCCGTACGTTGCAGCATCGAAATGTGGTATTAGCTCATTTGCTTTGTCGAGACTGACCGGAAGGGTGCTAGTGTCGGTGGAGAAAGAAAGGAAACCGATAAAAAAGCTGAAAAAGAAAGACCTGCTTATCGACGGAAGTGGTAGTGAGTCCTCTGAATCCAGCACTGAAGACTTCCCTGCTTTGGAACCGGAATTTCGAAAGTTTAACATAGGATTAGATTTGAAGTTTAATAAAACCAATATGGAAGTGAGAGGATATACGTCCAAGCGGGATGGACAATGGTTTTATTCTCTTAACACTATTAAATTAGTTAATGGTAAGAATATAATGTTTGTTAAGGTGGAATTCAACAAACTTTTCACAAAATAACCTATGCTTAGAATTAATTTTTTATGTTTTATTTTTTAACACTAGATTTTGTCAACAATTTTCCTGATGTAGTGGAGCTGCTAGGACGCTCAGATAAAAACAAAGATGTGTACAACGCAGCAGACATTTTTCCTGGCGACCCTAATGGAAGAACAATGGCAATTGTCAATTGGCTTGAGGATAATGGTGTCAGAGATTTGCCTAGGATCCCAACTAATTGTAATGTTCTTGACAGTGAAGACATCGATATGGTGTGGAAGTATGTGGTAAAGCGTAGTGCTGAAACGAAGGAAAATGGACAAACATGGACAGTGCGACCAAATCTTCTGTACAAGGTTTGTCTAACCTCTCTACCAAGTATTGGTTACGTATTTAACGGGAACGAGAAAATTTAGTTTTACAAACTTTAAATATAATTTCAGCCGGGTCTGGATAAAGGATGCATTGCCCCCATCCCTAATGCTCAGTTTGCATTGTTGGACCGAGTAATATGTGTGGATCGTGGAGCTTCCATTCCTCTAGGACTCCGTGGAACAGTTGTAGGAATTCAAGCTCCACCAAAATCAGGGAACGATGATAGTGAGGAAGCTTTTAAGACCATCAGTGCTGATGCCCTTAACATGTTAATCATCATGTGTGACCCCATCCAGGATATATTTGATACTTCAAGTGAAACTTCAGGTGGGAAGAAGGAAGGTGGTGATCTCACTGAACTAACAGGTTCCCTTGCCAAGTTGTTGGGAGTGAATGGTGCACAACCAGTGACTAGTGTGGAGAAAAAGAGTGAACCAAAACCTCAGCCGGTTGTTAGACCGAAACTAGTTAAACTTTTTCCCTATCAAGTAATTAATTTAACTCAAGGAGCAAATAATTTGCGACAAGAGCTAAAGAAGAATGCTGACAGTATGCCGTCGTCTAACAAATCGCTACCGGATAAAAGCCCTTTGCTAAATGGGACCGTAATCATACCCATGAAAAGCTACGCGCAATCGGTTGCAGGAGCTGGACAGAAAGAAAATGCAAACAACGTGGTAAAAGTTCTCCAGAGGCCCGCATCACAAAAGAGTAAGGATGCGCACAAGATTCCTCCGCTTATACCTAAGGATCAGTTATCTCAAGTGGATCAACCCAAGCAAACACTGCCGTGGCCGCCTCAACCAATGAATCGTTCCATCACTGTAGAACAGCTATTTGCCCAGGCGGCTCAAGCTAAGGCACAAAAATCCAGCCCTAATAATGCAGTGGAAAACAAGCCACCGCCGCTCATACCAATTCAAATCGTGAAGAAGGGCAGCAGCAGTAAAAACACTCAACAAGGGTCTATCAAAAATTCAAAAGATGAAACTAAACTTCAACCCGGAAAAGTTATAGTTAAGAAACGGCAGCCTGCCTTCGCCGACCAAATCAACCAACTAATTGACGGACAAGCTACAAAAAATACACCTGCGAAACAGAAAGTCAAAACACAGGTTTTTGTGAATTCTGCCTTAAAACAGGACAAGAATGTCCAGTTAGAAAACAAGGTAAAGGGACAAGATGCAGGGCCATCACATCCTGCTAAGGGGCAAAATAATCAACTTTTGAACATGTTGTGCCAGCCGAAGAATATGCAAAGGATGAATAATTCAGCATCATCCTCTACAAATACAAACGACGTCAATTCAGCTTCAACATCAGTAGAAAATAGCAACAGCCGAGTACCCCAACAAAGGGTAGAGTCGACAGCGAATCAGGGTCAGTTCCAGCACCCAGTTCACTTTGCTCATCCTGGTATGCAGATGGTAGGAGGACATCAACCTGTAATGTTCATGAATCCCAATCACCCGCAAGCTCAGAATTATTACGTCCCTGTTTGGAACCCCATGTTGCCTGGAAGTAACCCTTTATCATCGGCCTTCATTCCGCAATATCCGTATCAACCCCAGCCTGGACCAATGCCTGTCCAATCACCTCAGATGTTTCCACATCCTCCTCCACCACCTCAGCACTGGACGCAGCATCGGAACAACAATAACTTTCATAGGCATGATCAGAGCCAAAGTCTCAGACAAATGAAGGGGTCGAGCTCGTCCAATGTTTTTGTCCCACTACAAGTTTCCAGATCAATGGCTGTAAATGATGTGCCAGAATCGAATGAGCAAATTCGTAGAAAGCAGCCTGTTGTGGAAGCAAAGCAGCCCTTGGAGAGTGCACCGGTAGCTCAAGTTAAACCTAGCAATCATATCGTCGAAGGTTGGTGTAGCTAGAAGCATAGATATTTTTTAAACTAATTCTAGACATTTAAAGTTAACATGGTGTTCAGTTATTATAATGCCAATGTCATGTCTTTGTGCTTATTACAGATACTACGATTCCTGCCAGCAGTACTCTTAAAGCCCTTCTAGGAGTGTCTACAGAATCACAACCGGAAACCGTCCCACAACCTAAAAAACCAAGTAGAATTGCTGCCAATTTTTTCACCAATTAATAATTAAATAACTGAAATGTTTGCGTAGTAGAAGTATCCTTAAGCCTTCAACAATTTCAAACTTTGATCATGTTCATGCAGGTTCTACGTTATTATCAAAATATATACACTGCATAATTAACAATGAAATGAATTGAGTACTGTTTTTAGACCAATTGTGATGTTACATGGTCATTTGTTCTTATCCTTAATTATCTAGTAGTTATTTTAAGATGTTTTAATATAGCATTTAGTAAATAGTTTATTCTGGGCATTTTATTTAGTTGGTTTAATCGAATCTAACGATGATGGTAGCATAAACTTGTCGATAAATTTCTTAGCATGCACCTTCCCAGGTGCATCCATTTAAGCTCTATATAACACCAACACCGTCAACTCTCTGTGAGAGCGAGTCAGGGACTGTTATTATTGCATAATTATGAACTATGTATTACAGAAGAAAATTATAATTAACGAAACACGTACATTAAAACAAAAATTTCAAAGTAAGTATTAAGATATTGCAATTGCAAGTAAGTTGAATTTTATGCATAGCATAATAAGCATATAAGCATAATAATCATTATGTACGATTGCTGATCTGGAAAAAGTATAAAATGTAAAAGACTTTATTTTTCTGTATACTATACGAATAAATGAGAATAAAGTTTACTTGCAGAATCTTAATAATGGGACGATGTTTAATTGATTAATTATTTTTTACAATTTTAAATATCTTGCATTTTACATAAATGCATACTGTTGTGATTATTGCATTGCACCGCCATCAAAAGACTGACTGCCGAGCGACGTGACTTTTTATTGCATAAGCCCAGCCGAGCCTCAAATTGGTGTAGTGTGAAAAATCAGCAGCGTTCTTTCATCAGATGCAAACCAAACCACGTCATTGCGTATCAAATGCAAATGAATGGATTTGATCGCTCGTTCCGGCTGATGTACTTTTTCCTTGCGTTGATTCTGTGTGCTAAAAGCTAGAGAGAAACAGAAACAGGTAATGTTTACACAACAAGTTCCATCATCAGCTCGCCAGCAGCAGTGCAGTTTAGTGGCAGCAAGAGTACAGCAGCATAAAATAACAATTGACAATTAAATAGCTAAAACATTATCAAGTTCTCTAAGATAACCAAGCCTAACCTTTCTTCGATAAGCAAGGGAAACATTCGGAGGTGAGGTCAGCCGGGGGAATAGTATTTTGAAAACAATCATATCATAATCTCAAAGGTAAGTTTCCAAAGGCTAAAAACTTTTTTCAGGTTCTTCTTTCAGGTTTTTAAATTGTTGATGGTGTTTTGGGAAGGAAGGGAAATGCCAATTGGCGAATATAATGGTTAATCAGTGATATATTCAATTACATTTTTCGATTTGGTTACAGAAAGGACAAGGAGGTAGAGAGTTCGGTGATTGGTGATTGTGTGTTGCGACAGCTGAAAACGGTCTTCAATAGAGTTGGAGCTGGTGCTGGAGTAAAAAGCGTTAGCTACATATGTTAATCCAACTCGATTGGAAGAGTATACTTTCTTTGAAGTTGACGACGCCAAAGGATTGTCGATTCTGACTAAGGTGACGATGTCACTTCGAAAAACGTCTACGCACTCTTTGGGGAAGAAGCAGTTGAAGGAGAAGATAATTCAGATTTATGAGCAGTTACTTCAGGTTTGTCTTATAAATTTATTCAATAGTAATGAATTATTGAATTATGCAACTACCTCCTTACTCCAATGGGCGGATAAAGTTTGTTCAATGGAAACCAAAAGATGACAAGAAAAAATGTAATTAAACGTTTTATTTTTTATTTATTTTACAACCAATGTAGGGGGAAGATCCTTCACTTTCCAACTCAAATTTCTGGGACGAGTTTTTCCTTCTCAAACCGAAGCCTTCAGTTTTGGAGACGGAGCTGAGCAAGCTACGAGGAGATCAGTTGAACTATTTGAAGCCCATCATTAGGTCGTTGTTCACTCACTGTGTCAATGTGTTGGGGGAGACGAGCTCTAATTCACATCATATTAAAATATGCAATTCCTTTCAGGTATAAATGTAGCAATAATAATTGACAGCTAAGCCAACTAGTTTTATCACTAAACTAAGCTACATAATATCACTAATACTTTTCCTCCGAATTTTTGTAACTTTAAAATTGATGTTTTGTTTTTAGACTATGGTTGGACTGGTAGATGGAGTCGTTAAACTGATTAAAACCGAATTTGGTTATGACCTGTTGGACGCATTGATGGGCTTTGAAAACGCTAGTAAAGTGATCAATACTTTGTTGAACAATAGTTCGGCGATTTTGACAGGTACAATGTTTCTTCATTGCTTGTGTTAAATTCGTTGTTTTTAGTTTCTGACTCATTGAGTGTTAAATATTAAGTTGTTTTTCTTGGTCTACATTTTCAGGGGAGTACCCAAAATGTGTTAAACAGTCATGCATCCATGCTCTCCTAATGATAATGACTTCCACTGAGATTATTTCCAAGAACAAAATCATGGAGTACATTGTAACGAATAGCACCTTCCTCGAAAGCATATTTTGTCTGTTGAGCCAAACTGATACAAGAATTGAATTTGGATATGATTGTCTCATCATTGTTACACTCCTTGTAAATTTTGAAAAGGACAGACCAAATGATTGTGCAGTACGCTTATCATTGGTAGATGATCACTTGACCCTGAATGGGTACAGTCAGGTGAGTTTTCGTATTGTTTCCTTGTTGTAAAAGTTATCGTTTATGGACTTATGCGTTTGTTGTGGTCAAAAGGAAATATACTTTACTTGTTACTTGTTATTGCAGGCAATAACCGCTGGACTCTCTGAGTTTTGTATGAGGCATACGTTATCTTCGGAAAGCAATTCCGGGTGGCTTCATTCGCTAACATCCATGGTTGGAAATATGTTTATTACAGATGAGCATGGGAAGAATGAAAGTTTATGGTGAGAAGAAACGGAATTCTAATATTTATTACTGAAAAACATTCTTGATGAATCCTAAAAATTATTAACTACATCTTAATTGCAGTGGTACGAAGGTAGGGCTCTTGGTGGGTTTCTATGAGGCAATTCATCTCAACAGGAATTTTATGACCACACTTGCGAACACGAAAACTGACCAAAGTCCATGCAATACACTTGCCCAAGGCGTAAACTCGCCAATGCAAATGCCTCCATCGAATCTTCTGGTCACTTTCCTGGAATACAGGTAAACATTGGAATTGGAACTTAAAAAATACCAATACAAAGTGTAGTTTTGTTTTATTATGTGTGTATCGATTCATTAACTGTACGAACCAACAATTATTGTATTTCTAGCTCCATCGTAATGCAAGATATCAAAACCGAATCGAGCTCCAACTTGGTAAAGCTTTGCTTCATCATTATGACATGCATTGCGGAAGATCAGTACGCTAATGCTTTAATGAGTGATCCACATATGGTCTTTAGAGTAAGTAATTGTTATAAAGGAAGCTACAATGAATCCTATGAATGAATCTTGCTTTCATTACAGCAAACCCATCAAGAGTTGTAATATTTATATTTACGTTATGCACATAGGTTCAAATTCATCGTGTCCCTATGAGACACCGTAAAATTTCGCAAGATTTGTCACCACCCATGCCACTGGTTTGCGCTCTATTGGGTATGCAAAGTCAAAGCTAAATTTTGAAGAAAAAAATTCTTTACTCAAATTATTAAATAGCATTATCGTTAACACTAAATTTTATTTTCGTCTAGATTTGATGGTGGAATTCCTTATGACTCATTTAACGAAGAGATTACCGTACGAAATCTACATGCAGAGTGTTGGTAAGTATAATATAATAGTTCTTCATAATAATACCGAATAATGAAGTTGAATTCTCTTTCATGTCTTTATTTTGTCAATAAACTTTTGCAGGTATAATCCACAGACTGTTGTGCTATCAGAAGAAATCTAGAACCAAAATCAACTACGACTGGAGGCAACTGTGGAGTGCTTTCTTTACAGTATTAAAATTCTTGATCTCCAATGAAGCCTCGTTACTGAAGAAGTTCGACATTTTCCAGTTGTCATTGCAAATCGTGAACATGGTCAACTTATTCATAACCTACGGGGACACATTTCTATTGACTGCAGCTTCGTATGACGAGCTTTACTATGAAGTTATTCGCTGCCAGCAAACCTTCGAGGGTCTTTATTCTTTGAGTAAGCTTAATTTGAATCCATGTTTGACTAAGTACGTGCTCATAAGTTCTTTCATTTAAAGATTAAGAGTTAAGCTAATCAACCATTCTTATTATTGTACTTTCATATAGCTGCCCGGTTTGCATCCAACAGTGGAGATTTTCAGGCTAGTGCTTCCAAGCTTTCCTTTGCTCTAGTAAATGTGCGCGCCATTTTGACCCACTTTACTCCAAAGATTGACGAATTTCTTACTAGTCAAAACATTAGTACACCGACTGAAGAACAGGTTGAGTGCAATAAAAACAAACTGTGTATAACTATTCATCAGTCCACTTCGGATTAAGCTTTTATTGTTAAATTCCATTTTTCTCTAGATTATCGAGGTAGTCCGGGAAAACTATGAAAGTTTAACTTTGAAGATTCCAGACAGCTTCGACCAATACGAGAGATTCTCTGAAGTTCCCAAATATTCATCTTTCTTTACCAGCATTATAAGAGTAGTGATTAAAGATACAAGATATAATTTAGGCATAAAGTCCATTGACTTCTCACCGATCCTTTCGGGGGACCAATGATCATCAAGTTTTGTAGATTTATCTGTGCCTTGGTTTCCGAATCGGATGGGATGCGGCAACACCTAAATTATTTAAGTCAACTACTTGTACGCACTGAAATAAGTGTATTTCCTGCTTGCTTAAGTGCATTTATACCTTTGCTAATGAGATTGCTATTCTTAACAGTTTTGACTGCGAGTGGGATTTATTCATGTAACCTCTAAGATGAATGTAAAATTGCAATATTTATTATCAATAATAGGTAAATAAATATAAACAAATATTAACATCGTAAATTCTGCTAATAATTGAAACGCATGTGAAATATTCAACTGCATCCCCCTATTAAATTAAGAACTAGACAAGAGAACATTCGAGTACGAATACTCCATTCAATTCTGAAGATCTTTATGTGTAAATGGCCGACGCGATATTATTCAGAAGTTAACCACACGCGAAGTTACTTACACGAGCAACCATTTTTGTAAGATTTCCTTATTTTCGAAGACTGACTACTGTTGTTATTACTAGTGCAACGCTTCCTTCCAGAAATTCCTTTCTTTAGGAAAAGGTAATAATAAACTTTTGCAAAACAGTTAAAGTTATTCTCGATCCGAACTTTTCTGTAACGTTTTTATGTTTTAAATGAG
>JAQIWX010000674.1:0-14532 GCA_034696785.1 Lepidocyrtus cyaneus | reverse complement strand
GCGGTTAAATGAACGGATGAAGCAAGACATGTGCACTTTTAGCACTTCTTGTCACACGCTACATCACTTTAGCTTTTAGTGCTCGAGTATTCATTTTTTTGCTTCAGAAATCCACCAATGAATTTTCTATTAACACTCCAAAGCGTTGAAATAAAATGATCTGTCATTATCACCATCTCGAAGAAGAAGCCCTCCCAAAAAACAGTTTCTTTTAAATTTTTCCCTGTTTGGTGTAAATAAAAAAACAAGAAGAAGATGCAGATTGTAACGTGAGAAATATAATTTACCTTTTTCTCTTCCGATCCCTTTTCTCCCATTCTATTGTTTGAAGATGTTTTTTTCTTCTTCTTCAACTAGTTGGGTGTGAGATCCCCCATGCCCCCCCACTTCATCTTTAACATTGTAAAGATGCATTTTTGTTATTGGTTTTTTCTTCCTCACATATATGGAATAAAGGAAGGTAGTTCTTTATTACCCAAACGTTACGCAATCCGGAGGAGAAAAAGTATCATCATCATCATCGGCAACCATTATTGGTTTAGTTGTTCAGTTTATTCTTCTATAATGTTATTGAGCTCCACCAATAAATGATTCTTTCTTTCTGGTCATTTTCCTTTTTCTTCTTCAAATTGCTCTCTGTTCTTGTATGATGGCCCTCTTCCCTTAAAGGAAGGAAGAAGAAAAATATGACCGCATACATAGAATTACAGATCCATCGTGAGAAAAAAAGGACTTGGGTTGGTCCGAGAAGGAGAAGAGAAAAAAAACGTATCTTAAGCGAACGACCATGCTTGGATAACCCTTGTCCAAGGAGAAGGAGTAGGAATCATGGTCCCGGATTCCTTGGTGTAGGTTTCTTACATAACCTCTCATCCCCAACTTCACTGCACTTTAATATCATGTATTTAAGTTTTGTTTGCACTACTGTGCACATACCATGCCATATACTACACCAAACCATCTTACTTTCTTGGATACTATTCCAGGAGAAGATGATGATCATATCATCGCAAAAGCTTTGAAAGGAGAAGAGTCCTGCAGACAGCTCCATAAAGCTTCCTGTTATTACCCTCTATAAAAAGAAGAAGAAAAAAAGATTTCTTTTCTTATAGTAAAAATAGTGATGTCGGTAGTAAAGCTTTATGTTCACTCAGCATGGCTCGCTTATCGCTAGATTATTATAGAAAACTTTATATCCACATCATATTACTTATGTTAAGGCGCCTCGCTT
This sequence comes from Lepidocyrtus cyaneus, assembly GCA_034696785.1. NCBI lineage: Eukaryota > Metazoa > Arthropoda > Collembola > Entomobryomorpha > Entomobryidae > Lepidocyrtus > Lepidocyrtus cyaneus. The sequence goes on along the minus strand of JAQIWX010000674.1, from coordinate 13,301 downwards.
ATTTTTTTTTATTTTGAAAGAAGAAAACTTTTTTTTTTCGCCACAGTATGGGTGATCCAAAAGAAGGTATTTTCTTGTATTGCACATTATTTTTACGATTGTTATTTTTATCAAACCAGAGCATAATAATAATAATAATATATTTGTCGGTGACTTTTGCTACCTTACAAAGGAAAAAAGCAACATGCAGTTTTAGGTTACTACTATGTATTTCTACAGAAAAATATAAATGGTTTGGTATGGGAGGATGATGATGGAATGAAATGCAACTAGCAAATACTATAAATGATGACAAAGGCCGCTCTACAAAATATGAACGTGTAAAAAGTTTTTTCCCCCTTTTATCCTCTTACTTTTATTTGTCGCGACAGACAACTCAGCTGCACTCGCAGAATCCGTATTCAGCGCGTCATGTGCTAACAGATAAATATGTGAAAGGCACGAACATCACATTACATTAATAAATGTATAAGTAATAGAATTGGCTGGAATGGGTGACTGTGTCTGTGTGCGGTTTTCTTGGAAGGCTAAATGCAATATTGACAACGTTTTTTACGGCAGGTTTCGGCATTGCACTAAAAGACTTTGCCTTTCACTGCTTGTTGTAGATGAGTTACGGGGAATTTTATTGAATCCAAAAAAAAAATGGAACGACGCTGTTCATATTCCAAAAATGGGATATTATTCAATGTACATTGTTAAACGGGAAGTGCATTGATCCTATTGATTTGGAGGATGGAGGAGGAAATAAAATGATTTTCATTTCGGGAACAATGATTATTTTTTTTTTTAGCTTTTTTCTTTTCTTAACAGTATAAGAGGGATTTAATATAAGACATAATCTTCTACTATATGGACAGATAGAGAAAGGGAAAACAACAAGACCATAACAGTTCAACTGAGGCAGATTATGATGAGTAGCATGATCATATAGACACCAGACACACATGAGAAATTTGTAACTCACTGGAACGGGGAAATCGTAAAACATGAAATGACTTTTTTTGTCTGTGTCTTACTCCCTTCCATATCTCCCTATTCAATCTTTTTTCCCTTCGCTATTGCTACTTTAGTTGGATGAACAGATGGATCCCATCGCCAACATTATCGTGATCATCATCTTTCCATTTTTTTTATTATTTCCCTGGTTATCAAAGGGGAAGATGTGGGGCTTGATGAAAGGAAATATAGAGATTAGCTTTTACATTCCTTTACAAAAAGCAACATAATAGTACATAGCCAATCCTGATTGTAATTGGAGTCAATGGAAGTCGGGATGAGGATGATGGTGATAGTGATGAGGACGATGATTATTACTGTGATTGCACTGCTGCACTTGCTCTGGGTATTATTAATAATTGTTATGTTTGGCTCTTCTTTTGTCCTTGCTCATGCGTGAAAGTTGCCAAAGATTTTGCAGCCGAAGAGACGGTCCCCCGCTATAATAAAAATAGATATTATGGTGGCTGGCTGGGCTTTTGGATGTCGTTGCGTTACGTCCTGTTTTGTTAAACTTTTGCGGTTTTACTTACACCGCGCATCGCTTTTTGCTCCCCGAACGTATCCAAAGTCTTATGAGAAGTATGCTTTCAACAATGATGATTAAGCGTATGATTGTGGTACAAGGATGAATCACTTTCTCGTCCTCATGCTCCGAAATGGACATAATTGCTCTTTTCATTGTTTAAATGATGATGATGCCGCACGTTTTGTCACCGGAATATGAGAACAGAGCAGCCTATAGAAGCAACTTCAACTTCAATCAGACCGATGATGGGCTGATGTTTCATTCCTGTCATTCCAGATAATAATGAAGGGCAATAAGAATGAGGAGGATGATAGGATGACCAAATTAACTTAGCTTCGTCTCATCATCATCCTTCCATCCATCCGTCCCTGCTTTTTCAAAGGTTTTTTTAAAGGCGAGATCCCGCCGTAATTAGTTAAAGATATGTGGATAGAAAAGAGAAAATATCTCTTGAAGGAGTGCAGATGAGTGACGGAAATCAAATTCTAAACAATAAAATATCCCTGTATTAATCATATCCCGAAATCACCTTTTTTATACAATAAGGCGAGAGATCCCTATATAGTTAATCTCTTTCTTTTTACCTGTCACTATATAAACTTTTACCTACACTTTATACTTTGATGTATGTCCATGGAGCTTGTATTTTTATATACATACCTAGTCGGGGAGTTTTTTGTTTCGGAGGAGTTGGGTAATATGTCTAATAATGGAGGATGAAGGTTGTACTCAACTCGTTTATGCATCCGCTCCTGATGTTGCTCTCTAGATAACTAACATCATTCCCGTCATTATCATCATTATTATTGCCTTATACAGTTCTCCATGATGATTAGCGTCCCTTTCTCTCTTCTTTTTCTGGCCAGCGCTTTGGTAAATTAAAGGGGAGCAACAAAAGTCAAACCCCTGCTTATGATTTTTTTTTTTCGGATGCATATAATTCTGGCGAGGCTCACACAATACTAAATAACAAATAACCTGACCGACCACCTTTTTTTTCTTCTGGCAAGCCAATGAATAATGCAATTCATCTTATTTTTTATTTAATTTCTTCGTGGTATGATCATCATGATCCTCCTGAGGCACAGGACTACAATGATAATATTAAAACATGGATATAACTTTTTCCATCCACTTCTTGTGCATTTTTTTATGTCTTGGGTGAAAGGAAAAGGGGAATGGACAAGATGCGAATATTAAAAGCGTAATTTGCCGAAAAGGATTATTAATATATTCGATGCTGCTGGGATGAGATGTAGTACACACTCCGCATATTATTTTCCAGGGGACATGAAAGGAGCAGATTTTTTATTAGTCAGCTTTGGCAGCATTCCGCTCCTCCGCTTTTTCCTACCCTCCCTTCAATCATCTCAAAATCTAGAAAAGATCAAAAACAGTTTCAAGAAAATCTTCAACGATGCGATACACCTACGGAATTTGTGCACTCACAACCAATGTAGGAAGGCTATAAAGTAGCCATGCTGATTAGAGGCAACCTCAGTATTGGACATTTGGTATCGATAAGCATTTATATGCGGATATAAAAGTTTTTTACAAAAAAAAAATCATTAGCTTTTGCCAACATTTTTACTAGGATGTTGGGATAATGCTGAACTTGGAATGGGATAATGGATTGGAATTTATTGTGAAGTGAAACTAGCCATGCGACTACTAGCCCATGAAAGGTGTTTTCCCTGCATTTTTTTAAAGTAAAATGATTTTATGTTTTGCTCCGTTAAAAATTCCTTCTTCATACATTATGGAATATTTATAGTGTAAAAACCAAAAAAAAGTGAGCATACGTACGTCTGGCTGGCGGATACACACCTTTTGTAGAAACCTCCTAAGATGTATCAAAAGGTAATACAGATGTTGAAAAAAACGTCGATAAAGGAGAGACGCGAAGAAGGGGGAGAGAGATAAGGAATAAAGAATTGGATCGACTCAAAGAATGATCAGTATAAAAAGTGAAGGGAAAAGGGGAACCGATCTATTGGAGCAACAAACTACAATAGAGAATGTATACTACTCCGCTTTATGATTATTATTACTATTATTATTAGTAGTAGTATTTACTCACTCAAGAAGGTATTGGAGGAAGAAAAGAAGGGAATTCAGAACGCAAAAGGATAGCATGAGTTCGATATTTTATTCTGTTTTTTTTCACTTCTTCGTCTTTCTATTCCTGCACGACAACGTTGAGTTGAACTTTGTGTTGATTTGTAGAAGATTTTTTCTTCTTCTTTGGTAATGTGCGCTGTGCAACATATAAAAATGGATGGGATGATGATCATTATTACCTTTTCCATCTTCCTTTTTCTGGCTTACTGGTTTCAAGGTAAAGGGAATAAGAGGAGGAAGGTATTAACAAAGACATTCTTTCACAATCATTATCACAAACCGTGGAGCTGAGGCAGTAGGGGATGAGGAAAACTAACAATCCAGCAAATATTCTGAGGATTTTTATCCGTCTTTGAAATGCTTACGATTAGAAAGGAGGATTGGGTCCTTCCTCGATATTGTACATGGGTATAAAGACATTTCATTTTTCTGGTGAACTTATATGGGCATATTGCTTTCAATATAGAGCTATCTTTAAATGAGAAAGAGAGACGGTCCTCAGTAGGAAACTAAAAATGTTTCAAAGTCTTGTCTTATCTATTGGATAGAGGATGAGAAGAATATTTTTTAATACAAACTACGCTTGTTATATATTCATCTGTCATTTTACACAGACTTAGCTGAAACAAGTATACCGAAAGAAAGGGGAACACGCTATAGATGACGACAGTGCGGACATTAAACATTCATTCACATCCTTTTTTTGTTGGAGCTTTACAAACAGAGTAACAAGACAAGAACATAGGGAACATACGGAAAAAGGTAGACGGTCAGGTGAGATAACAATGCATAATTGATTTCTGATTTTATCAGCTCAAGTTAGCTGCCTGATGAAAATGCAGGAGGAATGTAAAAAAAAATTAGAGATAAAGGAAAAAACGAAAAGCAACACAAACTAACGCATGTACAACTCATCCTCTCACAAACAGGGGACTGGCATGCAACAAACATAACTACATTTTATTCCCCTTGTTATCCGGTGGCAGATGAGAGGTTTAAGTTAAGGAAGAAAAGGAGCTGATGGTGAAAGACAAAAATATAAATAGGACTTTTGAGAATCTCAAGCTATCCCCGGACTCCATCTAACTGATTCAATCCGTTGGCCATCGCCATCATATCATCATCTTTACCAATCTTCAAAGCTCCAAATTAATACAGTCCTTATAGGCACTGCCTTCTTGGCCAAATCAACTGGATTAACTTCTGTCTTATATCAGGATTTATTGTCATAATGTAATAGTGAGTCTCGTATCATCATAAATAAATAATCACGAGGAAGCGCTCCACACCTTCCTCCATCCCAACCAATTTAAGATTTAGAAGAAAAAAAAGGCTCAGGAGAAGAATAAGAAGGAGACGAGCTGAGCTTGAACTCAAGTTGATTATCATATCATCCTGGCTGCTCGATAGATGTTCATTGAGAAAGAGAATAGGATTTTTTTTTTAAATTTTAGAGACAAAAAATTCATTACCTCGTCGTTGTCTTACATCCTCCTTAAACGAGTTTACAGTTGTCACACCATTCTAATTCTGGTATTACTTGTGTCAAGAAGACAAGCCTTGGATGGTAGTTGGCTTACACAAGTTGATTAGATCGAAGGAACTGCTTCTAACTAACTCCTAACTTCATAAAAAATATCGGCTGACGACGACAACGACTCTTCTGGTTTTGAATAAAAGCAAGAGAATAATTGAGCCGTGGAAAAAGTACACACAGGAACTTGACATGTTTATAAATAATGATAAGCCAAAGGAGATCATAAGTGGTGGGGAAGTGTTGGTATTTTAATGGAATAACTGGGTTCGTTTGTCACTAGTCAATGATAATCTTGTATAATGATAGCTACACCTTTGCATAAACTTATTTGAACACGGCAGAGTGTGAATACTCAGTCTTATTAAAACCGAAGGTTGTTTTAGATGTCGAGTTCTGATTCTATCATCATAATATAATTGGTGAATGATAAATGAAATCAAAATGGTGACGATGGCCTAATCAATAATTGTCTTAAAAAAATATATAGAATTTATCTCCGTTTTTTTATAGAAAAGATATTTGGAGCATGTTTATAAAAACATCTTCATTTATTGTGGTGAATGTCCAGGATGTCAAAAGAGTGTCCTTTTACCGTAAAATATTATGGCACTCACTTATGCGGATGAGTGGGATGAAAGAAATCACTACCTGCTCAGAACATATCTGGGTTAACAGCTTATGTAAAGGAAATCGAAAGTGGTGGGGAAGGAAGGAAGGTGACAGCGAAGTTTAAATTATTCGCAGCCATTCATCACACTTCTTTAGACATGTTCCAGGAGTTTTCTGGATTTAATTTGAGTGAAAGGGGGTGTCATTTTACGGGTTGGCAGGCACTCCAACTCATGTGAAGAGTTGTTCATTCGGCACGCTGCTGGGTCAAAATCGCGAAATGCAATTATCTCCGCGTATGAATACTTCATGGAGAGACGCGGCGGTTGGATGGAGAAAGTGAAAGAGAATTGGGAAGGGCTTTCCATCCCATGTGCTGGCGTATGACCTTGTATTAGATTTGAGCAAGCAAGGGTAAAAAGCACATAAAGCCATTCAGAAAGGTATGCTCTGGGAGACGATTCCAGGTATTTTCTCCACTTTCCCAGACCTTGCAAAAGACATGTGGGAGAGCAAGCTGGTTATGATTAAAATTATGTTTTGCCACGTAGATATTACATTGATGTATGGATACGGGACCTGCATTCATCATAAGCTGTGCCACTTTCCTCCGACAAACATCAAGGCTTACATATGTATGTGCAGCTTCGTTTTGCTAAATGCAACTTTTTTTTGCTCCACAACTTCTCATTACATTTTTAAGTTGAGCTAAAACTTTTCCCACATATGTGATAAAGGGCCCTTTCCTCTCTGACGTATTCCTATCTCAAAAAGTATTCAAAGAGCTCTTGCCCTTATTCCAGTCCACTGGGCTCTGCCGACGTAAGAACCAATTTAATCAAATTGAGGCCAATGACAACACTTTCAATCCCAAAGCCCCACCATGTAGTCTCATTGAATTTTTTACGTTACATAAATTCATTTCCACGAGGCAAGGGAAAAGTTTGCTTTACCACTGGAACCGGAAGTGTCCCAGAAAAAAAATAATATGGTCAGTGTAATTGACATACTCATTTATTTAATGGTTATTGATAGATACATTTTAGTTATATCATACATTTGCAGCTTGATCTTTTAAACGACGAGATACAAGAAAATCACGAGCATGCATGAAAAATTTTTGCAGCAGCTTTGCCGACTCCAATTGGCTCGTTTTTGTTTGCTATTTTCAAAAGGAGCATGTCTATTTATGCAGTAAAATTTGATGTATTTACACGGTGCAATCGTTTTAAATTACGTAAATTATGAATACTGCTGAAACGCTCAAAAGTCCACAATATTCCTAAAAGGGGTACCAACTATTGTTGTTAGACAGACGCAGCTAAACCTTCTCATCATTAACATAATTATTGATCAACAGCTTTACGATAAAATAATAAACATATATTTTAAATAATTTTCCATTTATAACTATCCATTTAACATTTCATGCAACTCACAGCGGCAATGCTTTTTGGGGGAGGAATTTCGAAGACTGGTTCTTCCCTGCAGATAACACTAAAAGTATTTATTTCATGAGAAGTGAAAAATCATCATAATGAATGTGAAATTATGTTTTTCCTACCTATTTACGATAAAAGTTTGCAAAAAAAAACGTCCAAATTCCATATCATCCCCTCTTACTTCCTTTAATTTGTCACAAATAATCGTACATTAGACTGAACGGATTGATATAATCACAGTTATCATTTTTATCAATGCTTACTAATGAGTAATCCATGTATTTTTTTGTGGATTGTTGATGAAATGTTACAACTTCGTGATATACAAAGGAGTGTACGATGTGTCATAAAAAATTATTTAAAAAAAACTGTTAAACAAAATTTTAAGTATTCACATGGCTTTGTTTCTCTTCTGATGAATTTGATGTTTTGAGGTAGAGAGGCTTCTGCTTATCTGATTTTTGTCTGATTTGTTTAAAAGGTATTCGAGCTACATTGCTAAAAGTGAAATGAAATGACAGACACAGCAGTGGAGTTGCACATGGCAAAAAGGTAGTTATTATTTGTAAAAAAAACGAAGAGTGTTTATTATATTCAATTTGGCAATATGCAAAAGAACCATCTGCTTAAAGAACTGATGTAGTATAAGTCAATGAGTCATGAGCAATTAAAATATGTCATACACGAAACGCATCTTCCGACGTGTCATCAAATATTGAGGTAGTAGTATAGAATTAGTAGAATTTTATTGAATTACCCAGCTTAGTTTACAATTATCTTAGGGGGCTATCAAAAATAGTGTCAGGAATGGATGGATAATTATGAGCAAGTCGTGAAGATGAGCTCCTTTGCATTTTTCCTCTCCTCTAATGACATGCTGCTACTTCACGCAAAAAAAAATATTTAATTCCTGCAATTTTTCCTCACAGTTGTAGCTGGCCAGAATGTACTGACTGACAGGTTTCTTTGTTACGTGAAAATGCTGTTTTGTCAAAAAAAAACTATTGCATTCTAAATATTTTAGCGAAAAAACAAAACTTGTTTCACTTCCCAGGCAATAAATGTCCTTATCATAGTAATCAGCATAGTAGTTTATTAGGTTTATGCCCCTAAACTAAATACACATTTATAGTAAACTCATGACAGGCAACAAGAAAAAAAAAGAGAAAATAGTTTTTTATATCATCTTATGACTATATTTCGTTCGGCATAACCTTTTGCTGTCTTATCTCACCCAAATAATTACGTATTGTATTACCTTCTTATATAGCTTACAAATTTAGATGGATTGTTCAATTCTTTTGGAGATGAACGTACAAATTTGTATTGTTGTATGTCCATAACAATCATCATTTGACTCATCTGCCTGTTCCCTGCGCTGCATTCATGTCTGTGTGAGCAAAAAAAAAGTTGGTCAAGAAGCAACAACTCAACTCCTCACATACTCCTTCTCTCTTCAGTTGATTGACATGAGACGAGCCTTTGACATTTCTCATTGTTTAAATTATGGAATCTTTTGAAATGTTTTATCAAAGTGTTATTTTATTGCCCGTAATGGTAAACATTGAATAAAATATGGGACTGCAAGTCAGCTCAACCCATTCATGCAATCACCATGCACCATAAACTGGCGGCTATCTAAATAAAAAAGGACGATGAGTATGAACTATGAAGAAGAGTGAAGTGAACTGTTATTGCTCGCTCGGACGATTGTTGGCGATGTGATGCTCATACTACGCTCTGGTGCAGTGAGTGGGGTTAGGCCACCGTGGCTAAAGTGGTCGGTCAAGCAATTGTTGTCCATCTTTATTTCTCTCCTCGAGTATGAATATGGGAACGCATAGCGAGCATTCGAAGTAATAACTGCCGATTAACTGTCTCCGCGGAACGCATTTTATGCTCATGAGACACGCTCAAACAACTCATCCACGAAATTGACTATTTTCATTGGCCGTCCTGAAATTGCATCAGCCCTTGATTGTTACTAATATTGACTTTATGGGAAGTTATTAACGAGCTGATGGAGACCCCACAAATTTTAAAAGATTTCAACGTACTATTTCGCTAACATCCTATTAAATTGTATATTAGGCTGAGGCGAAGGTAAGAAGATGACAGGCTGTGATGTAAGTACAATTGTCGTTGCAGATATTGAGCAAGATCTACATATTAGTCCATATATTGCAGCAATTCTATACCAACATGGACAGATTTTTACTGGCCCTACGTGAAATTCAAGCAAAGGATGGCAATCCACACTTGATGCGTTTTATGTGCTCGTTCATCTCCTCAAACTTTATGAGCTCAATAAGCATTACGAAAAGGTGCTAAAAGCTTTCTGCGTCAACCTCAGTCGAGTCTGTGAAGGAGTGTCTGTTCCTCATAAATTGGTGAAGTCATAGATACAGATGTGCATAGATATAGAAATAAGACATTTAATAATCCTTCCCCATCGAGTAACCGAAGTTATTAGAATTTAATAAGTCTAAATTTTATTACGCTACGCTTTAAACTATTAATATTAGCGTCGCCAAAGAAAGGTTGTATTATACAACGATTGTCGTGGGAAAAAAGTTCCGATCTGAAAATCGCAATTTAAAGTAATTACAAGAGTAATGTAAATGTAAAGAGTCCTCGAAAACCATCAAGTGAAGATGACGGTTCCAATCAATTTTTTTTTTCAAAACTCTTTTTTCAATATGAAGGAAATGTCATCTTCAGGATAGACCATGGAACAATGGAATAACAATGGCTGTTGAAAAATTCCCTTTAATTTCCAGAATTTTCATAATTTTTTTTAATATGCAGAAAGCAATTAAAAAGTTTTTTCTTGGGAGCCGTTTCCTGAACACCCCTCCCCACCTTTTGTCTGATTGGTATTAGTTTTGTCATCATGTCTTAAATAACTTTTTTTTTGAGTAAAGGAATCCGTACGTATAATACTTTCAGTCACTCTATTATCATCTTCTACCTTTACAACAGAAATTCATTATTGTTTCCACGAAAGATGTAATATCGGGAAACAAAGGAAGAGGTTTTAATAGCCTTCATGGGATCGCGATATCGTTTTTACAGAAGTGAGTGATAATATGAAGACTTGGTAGGAACTTTCAGATAGCTTTGACAAAGCTGTAAAGCTTTCCTAGAACAATCATCTGAAAGTAAGAAAGAAGAAAAACTTAATCTCTTCTCTCATTAATTTCTCCCGACTGTTAATACAGCATAGTCTGAGTGAGTGGAGGAGAACTTGATTCCTGTAGTTCGAGATATCAGACAAAGGGATACCTGCTTCCCCCTATCCTACCACCTCCAATAATAAGAAAAATCTCCGGTAAAAAACCAGAGATTTTTTACTGAAAATTCACCTTCATTATTTAATAATTGGAGTAAGTTTTCAACTGATCATATTTTTTATCATTAAAACGAACAAGGGGTGGGAGATATGGGAAATGTCAGCAGTTTTACTTTCCGAGATGAAGTCACATGCTGCTGCTATAAGAGCTAAAAGCTACGATGAAATGTGATAGTGACAATGGCGAGGATAATGAGATGTTGAATGTGACGGAACCGGATAAGCTTTTTTCCCTTCATTTTCCATCATACTTTTATTCTCTCTTTTAGAGCAGCGGTGATTACGGAGAAACATGAATGATTCCAGAGTTCCCACTTTCCGGCTTTTGTCTTGTCTGTCCATCCATCGGCTTATGTATCTTTTATGAGATTTGGGTTGACATCCGTATGACAATGATCGACAGTACGATTAACTATTTCTGCAAGTTAAGGATAAAAGTCGTGTGACAGATGATGTAAAGTGCGGATCTCTCTCAACGTTTTTGAAATCTACCTGCGATATTAAACATTCAAAACGGGAATATGGCTTAAATGAGCCAAGTGAGTAGGTAGATACATGCATTTATGATGCCATGAGATGGCTTCATCCTCCCGAAAACTACCTGAACTAATCTTTTGAAGAAAGAGAAGAAAAAATCCATCAAATGTCCTGTCCCTTGTATAACGTATCAAACCAACAATTGAAAAGTTGGAGTATGAAAACCCGAGAAATTAATCCTCCTTTCTGACGATCGTGCATAGATAGCATCATCGTCACATCATCCCTTTGATCTCTTATGAAAGCGACACTACATATTTCTATAAAAAAAGCTAAAAATATATTACGGATTATGGAAAGTAGTTGCGCAGTATTTTTTCTCTGAAATATCGGATTCCACAAAAGAAGAGGATTAAACTTGGGTGAGTAGGTCGCCGAGTAGAATAGAATAGGTAGGTATGTTTCTCTTGACATGTCTTTTCGATTTGCTTCCTGGAAAAAATATAATATTTGCATAGGTAGTTTCTTTTCAACAAAAAAAATTCTCTCCTTCTTTTGCAGGTAATCCAAAATTAATGACAAGGTTTTTTTTGCATATTCTTTGCCAACCTATTTTAGTTTCATATACAGTTACACATGGACAGAAATGTAAAAACATATTACATCGTAGCTGCATTACATATTATGCTCATACTCACTCGGTCGGATCCATTTGTCTTCCTCGATTTTGGAATTTTATATTATGCATGACGACGCCGATATTGCTCAGCTAGTGGAAGGGCAGGATCACTGCTGGTGTGTATCTGATCCGAAAATATGAAATTTTGAACAGGTATCTTCCGGCAGTCACGTCATTCTTTTGAAAGGAAGTAACTTAAGGGTGACGTTAGCTGTGCTATATTGTCATTTTCAAAGAATATGATATGAGGAATTCCGCTCCTTCCATCACGAAAAAAAAACATTTTCTCTTTGAACGGTTAATGTTATGCACTATCAATCACGTCTAGTCATATTATACTTTGGAAGAGAAATACGTATTATTTTTTTTTTAATTCGTGAATATGCTTATCCATATCATATCCATCCATATTTCTTTATAAGCCTCTCATCTTCTTTTTCCCTTATAGTGAAACCATCCATATAGGATGATGGTAATGATTCATGATTCCTTCCTGTAATAAGAGTTGCTCATTTTCCCATTGACTAAATGAGCGAGGTGAGAAGAAGAGGTGGGGATCCCTCACAATGCATGACTGACTGACTGACAAAGTATTTTGCTGTTTTCTATCAGTCCATCATAAAATATCATCCTCATCATATCATCATCATAATAGTGCTTGCAGCATGTTCCCATCAACTCATCTTTGATTCAGGAGAAGGAATTTTTTTATCGCGCGCATGCAAAGTAGGAAGCAAACATTTTGACTGGTACAAGCAGTGTGGTTGGTGATTATATTTTGAGAAAATAATTTTAAAGGATTTTCACAGCATATGTGGCGAAAAAAAAAATGGTGAAAAAGTGAGTAAAGGAGGAGGTGACGTGACGCCATGCCATATAAAAATGGATACAATGCTGTTGCTACAAAATCCGTTTTTGTATTTCTGTGAACAGTTGAGGATGTGAATTGATGAGCTTCAATAAGACTAGGTTTTTGGTCATCATCACCATCATCAACTCTTTTTATGGTCATCCCTTTTCCACCTCTTTTTTTGCTTTGGTCTTGTCGTCTCACCTTTTCTTTCACTCTGTCCCTCGCTACACATGTCTCTTCTCCTGCAGGATTTTATGAACAAACGCCCAAGCTCTATATCTTTCTTATATACCGGAGTCCTCATATCCGCACGAAATAAATGCGCTAAATTGCAGTAAAAATATTGCGCTCATACATGAATAATATGTTTTGGTTTAACATATATATTTTTCCTGTTCGGGACTATGTTTGCAGTAGGGATGGAGGTGGCTGGCGGTAGAGATTTAAAATGCAATCGTATCTATGGGTGGAACGTGTACGTTTCGTATTGAGTTTTTTTTTTGTGTGAAGCAATAGGGATAATAATGGGCTAACATGAGAAAGGTGTATGTATAATCCTTTGTGGTGCTCCCTCACTCTCATGGCGGAAGACACATCATTAACTACCTATTATATAATCATTTCCGAAAATTTTCCCCCTCCATGCTAAGCCCCATGTTAAATTTGACAAATGCTAAGTCCTATGTTAAAAACGAACCTCGTT
>JAQIWX010000673.1:0-14535 GCA_034696785.1 Lepidocyrtus cyaneus | reverse complement strand
CACTATGATTACATTCTTTTGTCTTTTGGTTAACATGTTTGATGCAGACAAGAAGGTTTGCCGACAAAGCGTTTGAAAATTGGTTTGAATAAAAGTAACGAGATAGCGATAGTTATTGGAAAAGAAGAACATTAGTAGAAGGCAAAAATATATAGAAGAAGTTGTAGAGAAGTAGTTATAGTGGCACATGGCAGAGTAGTTATATATAGTGTCATATAAGTATATAGATAGTAAAGGACAAGAGAGATCATTCAATGCATCCATTAGTGTACAAAAAAAACCTTTCTCAATAACCATATTATTAAACACAAAGTTAATGCTAATCCGTACGCTTTCATTACTACTCGTAGAAATGTATGTATCTATTGTATTGTATTTTTTTGTTGTTAAATGATTGCATCATCATGTAAGGTCTAGAAGGAACGTACCCATTTTTGGAGTTGATAGAATATCTTTCGTGGGATTATTTTGCTTAATAGCGTTCATTCGACGAGCAGGGGGTAGTCCCGCACCTGGTCCAGCCCCCATAACCGGAGGCACTCCGGGGTGATGTGGCGGTCTCACAGTTTCCACAGGAAGTACACGTCGCCTCTTCTTTGGAAGTTTTGCTCTCGCCTAAGTAATGAATTAAAAAAGTTTTACAATCACATTCCACCATTTTTTCTTTGCTTTCACCTGCATCAAAGCCAGACCCTGTGATCCATATGCTTGCTCTTTTCTTGCTGGGATCTATTATTTGAGGATTTTAGCTATGCCCTTGTCATACACAAATGTGTATATTGCGTATGAATAAGTAATTTAGCAAGTTTGTGGAAATAGGTATATTTATATGGTTGGAATATGACTAGTTAATCTACTTATGTGGTAATTTCTGTCACTAGCATACCTAGTTTACTTTCGACAATCTTTTAGCGTTTTTGTATTATATTGTATCTGAAAAGTTGGACGGAGGATCAAAGTTTGTACCACATAATTTCTGCTTGATAACGTTTTAGGCATCGTGTATTGTTAGCATTTTCAACGAAGCGTAGTTTAGCTATGTGTATAGTTGGCAGATAGGTGGGTATATGTATTTAGTGCGTGTTATATAACTTTAAAAAGAAGGAAGGGGAAATCCTGTCTCCGGTTTTACAAAGAGTATACGCAACAATAACTGTTTGTACGGTTGGGAAACTCTTTGACGAAAGTTTCCAGAAAAGTTGAACAGAAACTTCAATTTTTTACGAGTTCAATAAAATTGATTTATTATGCAACGATTTCTTTCACAAAACAATTTAAATACCTCTCCCTGAAAACTCTTATTTAAAAACGAAGTTATTATCTGTATTATCATCATCATCATTGTATGCAATTTTACTGTACGTGGTTGCATAAAACGGGAATGGGGAGTAAATAAAATGTCACGTTTTTACGCTTATTCTTCGCAAAATATTACTTTCTCTTTTCTGTATACTACGTATATGTAGTTCGCTTTGTACTTATCATCCTGACAAAGCTTTATACTTTTCTTTACGTTTCCAACAAACATCCCAGCTGCTTCTTTAGATCTTTAACAAGCCGTTCTTTTATACTGTCCTTGTTTACTATTCAGTACTAACCTGTACAAACAACATAAATAAAGTAGGTGCTCTACTATAAAATTCATACACCCTCAAAAACCACAGAATCGTAAAAACACATTTTTGAATGTAGCTGAATTGAATACTCCATTCAATTTAATATTTTCTGTCTCAATATTCCCAACACAGGATGGGATAACCAGCACCCATACTTGTGGTTTTTTTATGGGAGTAATAATGATATTATGATTTTGTAATGATAGGTCTGTTCAATCCGTATGTAATTATTTTAAAGTCTGGCATACGCTAGTTAATTACAGGGTTCTGGTTTTCTGCAGTAGTACTCTTGTGGTTTATTATTATAACACTGTAAAATATCGAATGATTATGGTCATTATAAAGTACATCCGATTCCGCATTCTGTTTTTGAAAAAAAAGAGATTCTGCTTTGCATGTCGTGCTTACCTGCGTGTGAGAGTAGTACATGGCAAAATTGGAGACGATGACGGGAACAGGAAGGGCAATGGTGAGCACACCGGCTAGGGCACATAGGGCGCCGACGAACATGCCTGTTGAAGTTATGATAATGATTAGTATTTTGAAATGACCTGTAAATAGTAATAAGTAAAATGCTTACCTATATACGTTTTCGGGGTCATATCTCCATAACCTACAGTCGTCATGGTTACTAGAGCCCACCATAGACCTAATGGAATGCTATTGAAATCATTGTCTGGGTTCGCTTGAAGTCTCTCGGCATAATACACTAAACTTGCAAATATAACGATGCCCAGCACCAAGAAAAAAACTAGTAAGGTCAACTCCTTCGCCGATGCCCTGAAAGTCTGGAATAGAAAATAAGATAAGAACATGTAATTCGTTAATGTTTATTATGACATGTCATGATACTGTAGTATCATAAGGGGGAGGCTAATTTAGCTAAATAAAAACCGGAGGAAAAAAACACCAAAGCAAAGTAATTTTGACAACGGCAACATTTTCCCTAACAAATTATCGTAAAGGTGGGAGTTGAAGGGCCAGCCATTCATTGTTCCTTCTCCTCCTCGCTCGACCATACCACTCGAGAGGCTCAAGATTGAATTGAAACTGAAAACTGGGGAGATATTTATGAAAGATAAATTACTACTGGCTTTGCTTTTAATGATCGTGTGAAAGATTTCCCTCTCGAGAGTCGTGCCCAGTCAACTTCAATAAATAGGCTTAAACTTTTGGCCAACCGGTTGCACATGTTGTTGTACAAAACGTTCCCAATGTTCGGCAGGCATGCGGTAAAGGTGAATAAAAAATAATACATACACACGAGCGGAGGGGATGATAACGGAGTAATAAATCCATTGAAAGCTTTCACTTATGAGATTTTCTCGGGAATTCATATCCCATTATAGGTCTATTGAGAAACACCTTCGGTCGGAAAGAGGAAGGCGTGCATGTTATGAACCTATGTATCATGATCGCTGACGGCGGTATTACAGCACTGCAGAGTGCTAATACACTTCCAGTTGGGTAGTAACAACTAACAACAAGTCGCCCTTGGTCTTTCCTTCCGAAAGAGAATGTAATATGGGAGGTTGACATGAAAGCCACTTGAATGGGAGCACTTTTGGGAAGGCAAGGGAAGGTTTTATCAGTAAAAAAATATTTGGAGTGGGGAGTGCTTACCTGCATGAGTATCTTGAGACCAGAGGAGTGTCTTGTCAGCTTAAAGAGTCGCATGATACGAATAATTGAAAAGAACTCCAGAATATCGGCGTTCTCCAGATGAGAAGCGAATCTTTGAAGAATTAGGTCGACATAAAAGGAGAGTGTGGCAACATAGTCGATAATGTTAACGGAGGCGCGAATAAATTGACATTTGTTTGGTGAACATATAAAACGTATAAGTATCTCCACAGTGAACCATGCGTTGCAAACGCATTCGATGTAGAAAAAGGCTTCATGTGCATTCGTGCCCTTCTGTAAATTCCAAAAAGAAACAAACAACAACAATTAATTAGCAATAGTATGTGAAGTAAATAGTCGAGTAATCAAATAATAATAAAGATCTGCATGTAGTTTAGTAGTAACAACACTAGTACTTATAATGCATTTGCTAACGTAAATCTTATCTTAAAATCTAAATAACATTTTTTTGAGCTGATCAGAGGAACTGGTCATTTATACGCCTAATGCGATTCGGATCGGTTAGATTGAGAACAGGAAAGAAGGGGATTCCACTACGACGTTGGGTGTCTTCCAGATCACAATAATCTTTTTGATAGCAATTGATAATTTTACCTTATCCAGTGTCCAAGCAGTCTCATTCCGAGATGTATTCACAGTGATATTCTTGATCACGGGTACCCGCATGTCCGGGTGGGTTTTCAGGCAAAATGACAAAATTGAAATACAGATGAAGAACACGCTCACGATTCCTATTATCTGTGGAGGGGGAACAAATTAAACAATCGCTGGTTAGATTATAAAGATCCCATTTCATTTTACAACAACATTGCGGTATCCCTATTTAAACAAATACGAATCCGCTTCTTCGGATTGATCACGTAAATGTGGGAACGCGAAAGGCTGATTCCCATTGCACATTTAATTAAGCGGCATTCGTTCATAGATCATTGCAAAGATATCAGAGAATGTCACAGTAAATCATGCATACTTTGGCAGAATTAGATGAGTAAGGCTCGTCAAACAGAGACCACAGCTTAGGTTTGACCCTTTGCCACCAGGATACATTTCCCGACATGTAGTCATCTTCAAATCCGAATTTTCTCGCTAATTCCTCGTCTGAAGGCTTTTCCGTGTCCAAATCCAGCCGGTCTAAAACTGCCAACGTTTCCTGAGTATCCCGATGCTGTCAAATAGAAAGGATTTATTGTTAATCAATTTTTAATAGGAAATACATAACACTAATGGATTATCTAGACATATGTATGCGCTGAATCAAAACTTCATTTTCGGATATGACAATCCTGTACATATTAACTGTAATAAACGTTTCGAGATTTGCGTCATTCTATTGATTTTACTGGATTATCATGGATTTTGAATTCTGTTACACATTTCCCAAAAACAACACACTCCAGCAATCCGTCTTTCTGATAAAATTTGTAATAGAATTCCATTGAGTACAATAGTCTGCTTTCCCAAACAAAACCAATGAAACAGGAGCAAACATCCTATTATTAGTATCTTTCATTCACGGTTTCGGATCCTTGATACTAATACTGATACTAGACAAGACAACGAGATGATTATAAAATGAGACATGAAATATTAGACAGCTTGCATCAAAGCCCATGAATCAAACTAGGTATTATTATTTGCAGTGCTAACACTAACTCGTACAATTTGTAAATTCCATACGGCATGCGGCAGACAAATGTACATGTAGGTACATCATATTTAGAACCTTACGTTTTAAAATTGTTATGTTAAAAATAATCAAACACTCCGCTTTCACTCATGACGTCATATCATGTCTGCCACATGTAAGTACGAAAAGGAAAGGTGGATAGTGTAAAAAGAGCATTAAAGATTTTTAATGGGCTTCTAAATATAGTCCATAAGAACTTTCTTTATGTTCGACTTTCATTTCCATGCTCCGTTTCCCTCATTTATCTTCGGAAAGTTGTGTACAGAATTCAATTACGGTTATGTATACCTTATGTAGGTTTAATAGACAGGGAACATACTCATGTACATTAATCACTGGCCCAGTAGTAGCGCTATAAATATATTAAGCTCTTCAGTAAATAATGGTGACAGGGAAAGAATATTGCATGCATTTTTTTATAGATCCTACACATCACTAATGTTATACTAAACGGGTGGGCTACGGCATGTAGTACTTTACTATGATGTAATTTTTATGAACAGGATCGACATAGCCAAGATTGAAGTTGATTTCATGGAACTGTTTATTATTGTTATATACCTGGGTGTAGGTCATCCAGCAACAAGGCTCCACTTGGTTCGAATCAAGACCCCAAAACTCCAGCTCTTCTTCAAAGAGCGGGCCGCACACATCTGTAGGATAGTGTAGCTTACCCGTTCGGTAGTAATTCAGCACCTGTTTATTACCCAATTCAATGAGCTCATTTCAATTTATGATTTTCCATAACATAATGTACTCACTTCATCCTCCCAAATATTATGAGCTGGCAAATCCAACTCTAAAGCAAAAGCAGACAAAAAAAAATGCGTGGGAGAAAATGGGAGTATTTTTTGATAGGGTTACGTATAGAACGGTAGAAACGTGCGGTTTACTAACGATCCCCTCTGTGTTTCAAGCCTCGTTCAAAATGTCAAAAATTGCATAAATAAAAACGGACAGATGAAGTAGGTATTAGTAATAAAATAAGCAGAAAGTGAGCAAATCAAACTAGTCAACAGTCACTAAAATATTGACTAAATTTCATGCGGAAAAGTCAAATGCCTCCTGTCATGTTGTTCCCAACATTTTCAAGCCGTGTGTTTTCCGTGAATCTGAAAAAGTCAACTTTATACTGGGAGCAAACATAAGGTAATGCTCCCAAAGTCATAAAGTAAAAGTTCACGTCAATGCTATTTTCAAGGGTTCCCATAAATGTGACGGAGGAGTTTTTATTACATTTCTTATTTCATCTGGAAGTGCCAACGAGATGAAGAATGATCTAGTTTGCTGCTCACTCAAGAACATATTTCCTGTGCTTTTTACTCATATAACGTAACCGTGCTTATTTTAACTCATATTTATATGGCATGAAAGAACACACATGTGTGGTTTTAGGACACGTCGTTTTCCTCCCTTTCCTTCCTGATTCTGTTTCTGATGATTGGATGTGATAGCCGTAAATAGTCCATAAAGTACAATATTGGATTCAATCAATGTTTCTAGTTAAAACTTTGTTTACTTTCACCATCAACCATTTGGTTCCGGTTTATGAAATGTTTTCATACATTGTACAGTACAAGCCTGCCTTGCTAACTGCAATGTAAAGTATATTAACTTTTTTTGAGCTTCATGTTCTTTTGGTCGGAAAACAAATAAACAAGTGAAAATTTACATCTTTACGGCTTGAGATATTTAAAGGTTTTTTAGATGGTTTTAGAGAAAATGAAAAGGATTGAAAATTCTTTATGGCAAGCTAAAACCTATGTTATTATTGTATTACCTGTAGGCTTTCCCGTGTAGGTCTGGTTTCGGTTACATACATATATATTTAGGTATTTTATGCATTCGAGTAGTAACAGTATCGCTATATCTATTACAGCATCTTACTTACTAAGTCTGCGGTTTCAAAGATCGAACATTAGATCATAATTTTTTCCTCTTATATTTCTCAGTGGGTAGCTAATAAATAGCATATGTGCATAGAACATTTAATTTCCTTTAGTTTAAAGAAACTTTTTCGGAACGGAAACACGAAAAAGGAGGAAAAGGTATGGATAGATAGGATCGATCTTAACAAGCAAAACTGGCGTGGCTCTTTAGCTGTCAGAAATCTTGGGAAACATCTTTCTTGACACATTACATATCCCTAGTGCTTTGGGATTTTTTTTTGCAAAAAATAGCTATACGTCAAAAAAAAAACAGAGTGTGAATTATAAAGTGTAAGAAAGAATACTATATACTGTATTGTATGGTGTAGGTCTACAGATGCACATAATAAGCAGCTTAAAATTTAAAACAGAAAGAGAGGAAAAAGTGAGAAAAATCTCCTAAGCAGATATGCATATCACATAATAATATTGCATACGGTAAGTAGAGAAGCTATCTGTTCAGGTATGTGTTTATAAGAGCTATACGAAAGTAGAAAGTGCTAAGCCTTCTATAATATTATTTAAAGTAAAATGCTTTGCTTCCAAGCAAGGGCTGTGATGGAGGAAGGAAATGGAAGGAAACTTTGGGTATGCTCTTATACTTTTTTTCCCCTATTTTAGGGCTACGTCGCGTCGTCCTCACGGAGTATTTTTTATAATAAAACTCCTGAGGCTTTCTCAGACTCGGGAGTCCTGTAAACAGAGCTGTAATGTGATTGGAGTAGTTGGTTGAGTTGTGTAAAGGAAGGATGAAGAATGACTAGTTTTTGGCAGAGATATATTGGTTTTGAAACACAGAAGCTTGTCCCCCATCTCCGTGTATACATTAAAGCGGCGACCGGAGAGGAGAGGTGAAATCCGCTCTAAAAAAGTGTTACAAAAATGTTCTCATGCATTTCTGTTTACAAACGTTAAAAAGAACTTCGCTGAGAACGAAGTATTGGAGATGATTTGATAGCGGCCTTTCTATCTCAACTCCCTCAACTTTATGAATTTACGAAAGCCAATAAATGAAGGGAAAGTTATGTGTTTGTTGTTTGACATACGACAACCAACTGGCTTCATGGCTTTTTCGAAAAAAAGCTTTTAAAAAGTTTACACGGAGGTGTAAAAACAATGTTGAAAGGGATCGTAAAATTTAGGGTTAAAGTTGGCTCTTTTCAGGAGGAGGTTAAATGAAAAGGAGGTTTCAGTTCAGCTCTTTGATGTGAGCATCAAAAAGTTTTTTGATCTTGGGCGTACTCCGTATTAGTGCATAATACATTTATTTGGTGTAATAACAAGATAAAAAAATTAGTGGCTCATCCCACGTTGCACTTCATTTTCATAATAAGCTCTTGTACTCATGCTGTTTAAAAGGATATCAAAAGCGGATTTATATTTCAGTAGAAAGAAAAAAATACGAAGCATACATAAACATATTCTACAGGTTTTTGTTTTTTTAAACTGGGTTCTACACAAGTGTAATGAGTACGTCCAAATTAATTGAGTAGTTATTATAGCGTAAATAAATTAGGTTAGGTATTAAAAAATTAACTATCTATAATTTATAATGTTGAACCTGAGCAAAGACTCCAGGATGTCTATCGAAGAAGTATTCATTGAGAATTGGGTCGTAGTTGGCAAGGGCTTCAGTGAGACGGGATAACCGGGTTGCAGGGATCTTTTTTAGAGTTGCCTTGTATGTCTCATGCCGGATTCCTCCGACATTCAGAACAACTCGGTTCTCTGCGTCCATATTCACATTCATCCTTACCAGTTGTCGTGAACCTGTAATAAAAACATAGACAGAATTAATTATGCATGTAATTATTATGACTAATTGAATTGATCGCGTGTATATTTGGCTATGGAACATAAACTGACATGAAACGACATTAGTACTATCGTGTTTTACCGGGCTAACATTGATATAGGTATCAATAAACATAAGTAACTTGTCTTACTACCTTGTTAAGGTTTAACTTTAAATTTTCAGTAGTTCAATGAAGAATGCTTCGACTGAGAGTAAACTACGTAAAACATCATTGAAAATATTAAGGGATTACGTATGATGATACTGGAGCAAATGCTATCATTTCATTCATCTCTTTTCTCCAACCAACCAGAACCAACCGAAATCATATTAATTGATGCATGATCTATGTTCATGTAGTATATACTACGTAGGGTAACGTAATGTAGCACAATTTAACAGTAGCATATTCTTCATATGTCATATGGGGTCGTACTGTGTTAGCGGTATAAAGATTGCAACTGATATTTAGACAACGCCTATTTTGCATTTCGTGATTAGGTTCATCACGATCCGATGTCTAAAATATGCTTCGCTAAATCTTAGATCTCACCAGAATGGTTCATTGATATTTTTTCCTCCCCTGCCACAATTTTATTAATGCCTACATTTACTCCTCATGGACATGTGCATGTGTCTGCTTCGGACAAAAATAAATATGCCATAATTGAATAGGGTCATGCATATCATCATCACCATCATAACTAGCCTAAAAATACTGTGCCCCGCAAATTCAAACCGCAATTATGTCCATTATGACAATATGATGATTCTTTCCCCTTTAGAAAATTACGACTTCGAAAAACATGCATACTTGTTAATGTAAACATCCTTTGCGTTTGTAGGTAGGTATGTTTTAAAAACTGAAACATCGTGTGAGTTTACTTGAAAACCTAAAAAAAACGATGCAACATTGCAAATTTTATGGTGCAATAAGTTAGCGGTGAAATATAGGCACTTTCGGTAGCGCCGCATATTTTACCACATAATACTACATATGAATTGGTGATATGATATATCACATATCTGCTGCTACCTTTCACACATATCTGTTTCTTGCATATTGCCAACGGACTTATTATTGCTATTACAGTCCATTTGTAGATATGCCCATTAATTGGGGAGAGATGAAAGATCCAGGCTATCTCTAAGCCCCAATAGATATTTCTCTTTTCGCAGGGACAAAAAACACCGAAAAGTGTGGTAAATGTTGTGATCGTCTATCTGTTTCCCGTCGGCTCATTGCAAAAAGACGAGAGAAAAAATCAGCTTAATAGGTTTTTATTTTCATGCTCTAGGTAATATACTTGAGCTTTAGATATATCCCTGTATTGGATTGGATTAGGGTGGATGGGTGATCCTAGTCCTAAAGCACCTATGTATCAGTAAAACAAACCATAAGTATTTATAGAACTAGAGATAAGTACGGCATACCATTTTATTCTAGGGCTTTTTCGAGAGTCCCAGTTTTTATGGGGTGGATGGAATAATATGATAGTTGAACATGCGAAGGCTTCTTGACAATCTTTGTTCAATGATGTATAACGAAATGCAACATGGGGGCTTATAAGCTTTACTACCGTATGAGGAGCAATTGTAATCGGGAGAGAGAGGGAAAGAGAACGAGTATTTGCAAACGCCATGTTCCATCAGAAATAAACCCATATTGCTTCCTATCATAAACTACTTGTGTGATATGCCGTCATCCTCATGTGATATGTCATTTTCAATAGGATCCGCGCATAGATATGTACTATGATGGGATGCACACAGCATAAAACAACTGGACTACTGCTGGACATCGACATCACCCAGGCATGCCAAGAATGGGATATGACAACGAACACACACCAAGAAAGAAGGAGGGTGGGTGGATGGACGGACGAACTTGAAATAGAATGAAAATGGGAAGGAAACGAAAAAATTCCGCTTTCGTTTAAAAAAATGTATACTCCAGTGCATCCAGAAAGCCAGTGTCCCGTCCCGACCGGCCCTCCCTAAAGTCCCGTTTTCGGAGCGTATTTTAGTCCAGTTTTTTTTAAACGATATCCATCTATTTCTAATAGGATAGGGCGCCTATCGTTTCCAGTTTGGTCTCCTCCCTACGAGGAAGACGTCGTGTGAGTCTTGAGTGGACAATATCGGGACAGTTATCTAAATTTCAAAAGTATGAAATTTATTTCCACATGACCGTTAGCAGACAGTATTAGTTGAAATACGGCACAAGCTGTTGCCAGTTAATACGTAGTATGTGTACGTTATCTATATGACAGCTCCAGGTTGGGGAAGGAAAAAAAACAGGATATATTTGACTGTGACAAGGATTTTCGAGATGGGTGCCATGCATGCGTTGCGTTGTCTAACAGATTCATAGGGAGCTCATGTACTTTCTCCGATCGCTGAATAGTTTTCTGTTTTACCACCAACCACCACCACCCTATCTCTCGCTACCACCTACGTGTAGCGACCAGACCAAGCACGATGGATGAATAAGAAAGAAATAAAAATTCAGTGAGCCGTGGAAAACTTTTTTTTTTGTAGTTTTCAGACTTCTGTTTTTTCTTGTCGCTCCGCTTTAGGCTAATGGTGAGTGACTGCTATGTGAAAGGAGCTAAATCTTTTGTTATACTTTTTATGCTATAAATATAAAGTATAAACATACTCCATTGTTCTTGTAGACAGGCATATAAAGTTGGGAAGGATATGAATCCATTATAAATGCATGCTGAAGTACTGCCTCCAAAATGAATATAATTCTATTCATGTTATATAAAATAGGTGCACGAATTCCAAGCTACTATTGCCTCCAGAACAATAAGCACAGGAGAAAGTTAAACTTTTAGGTATATTACCTTTTCTTTTTTAGAATCAGGTTGTTTCGTGAGCTCTAATGAATAACTAGAGGGGAAGTATTTCTGCGTTTAGTGGTATGTATTCTACGAGTATGCATATTTCTAACTTTTTTTCCTCCTGACAGACAAGGAAACAAAAGGGAAACTGGAAATACCTGATGGATTTGATTAATGCGGTTTCCAATATTCAAGTAAAACGGATGTGAACCTGCATACTTTCCTCCTTTACATAACTACACACAGTACACTACTTATGCAAATTCACTTTAGTTATAATTACAGTGGACGGAATTAGTTACGTTCGTGTTAGTGTTTTCTTTTTGTAATCCGTCATGTCATGAACTATGTAAGTAGTAGTTTTAGGTATTGGATGTTTGCAATATGTATTCCGCAAATCAAACATCAGCCTAAAATCTCAGGAAAGTGCTAGGAAAGTGAAAGCCGGAAGTAGGTTTGTGTGACTAGAACTGTATATCCTTTTTCTCCCCGATGACAAAAACTGGATGATAAATTGGCTATAACGAAACTCCAAAAGCCACTTTGTAACCGCTAATGTTTCATAAACTTGCGCCGCTGCTGCCACTTCAATAAACATCCGTTTTATCTTCTCGCGAACCATAATACCAAATATTCTATTTCAACTCCAACTTCCAGCAGTAAGACAATGATGTAGATGGATGATGAACAACAGCTCAACCATTTCTGCTCACTCTGGTAATACTAAACATGCGTAAAAGAACCGCAAGGTATTCTACAAATAATCCAAATATTAGCAGTTCAGCAGAGACTTCGCTTTCCTTCCTAAAGTTTAGCGTATCATTTAGGACCGCATGATGCCTTATTAGGGATATACCTGTATGGTAGTATCTTCTTGTGGCAAAGGAGCTGATGTAACTCTGCAAAAGTAGCTGGCGGCAAGCAACGGCCTACTGCCGGCGGAAATAGAGTTTTCTATGTACAATAGCTCATTTCCGACAAAAAATTACTTTCTCCAATATTAGATTACTCAAACCGGCAATTACGGTTTCTACCGTCGGGTATCAGAAATTGGTTTACATTTTACAAATTCTGTTCAAGATTTGCATTCAAAAGAAAATTGGAACTTAGAAATAATCTTCCGTTCCAAACGAAAAGTAAAAAAGGGGGAAAGTGTTTGCCGTTGTATTTACTGCATATTTTACTTACTTTCTGTGCATTTTTAGCAGTTTGCATAAATAGATTGATCGGTACTACATGGACTGTAAACCATATCCTTTTACTTACAATTTGACTGACGGATATTTCGGGGAAGACATGAAAAACACGAAAGCGACATTGTTACAATTATTATTATTGTTAGGTAGGTATGCATGTTTTATGAATTGGTGTCAGGTTAGTCAGCTAAATTATTTTTCTCGTTACAAATCTGACGTCTGATTCTTGTTTATGACACGGAGCATAGCTAAAAACATTTCACCCTTTTAATGTTCAATAATATTTTGATTCCAGGCGTATTTTTTCTAAGCTGTTATTTATGAAAAATAGCGGACACCCCTGAGCTTTCTTTTTTTTCTTGCCACGCACAGCCGCTGTCATAGGCGGAAGTTGTTTTCAAACAAACAGTAAATTAAAAACAGTTTAACTTGTTTAGCAAGTCCGACATCCTATTGGAATTTTCCTTAACTAATGCAAAGCAGATTCCAGAAATCGATTAACGAAAACATATTTAGCAGTGAATGAAAATTCCTAATATTAACCAACCACTCTAGAAATTCAAGTGAAGTGGAGTCGGAGTGTTTATCATAGCCACCTGATTTTATTACTCATGGGTTTACATCCATCCATCCCACCTTTTAAGATTAACTCTCTTCATGACGGAAGCTTTAGTGGACGGACGCACCATTTGATACAACTAACTGTGATAGAATATCGCACCTAGACAGCAGACATAATATGTATGCAAAAGGATACATATTTCTTTCCACGTTCTCTCAGCCTTCGCTTATGTATGTGAGGGGAGGGTGGGTCCGCAAAAAAGCGTGGTGCCTACACACAGGAAGTGGAACATATGCTTGGGTTATATTTACTGTCAAGAGAGCAATAATTTTCCAAGATGGATTATGGGAGCCCATTCTCAACAGCTTTCATGAGTCGTTTTTTCTCTTTCCCTGCTTCATGCCGTTCTTTTCGTTTCCGAAGAACTGCTTATGCAAACATGCTCCCAGATTACCTATAACTCCATCCATCCCAAGGTTTTACACCTATTTAGAATACTGTAAACTTACTACAAATATACTACGTAGCTACACAGGCTATATCCATATCTATACATGTCTGATGTGATAAATAATAAAAACGGGTTCAATTTTTTCCTCCTTATTAACGTTTCACAGGTGAAAAGTTACAACAATTTTTGTATGAAACGTCATGTCACGTCATATCAAAAGATATTTACTGGCTCTTTATGTGTCGTCATAAATGCAGTTGCGTACAAAACTGAAAATGAAGGTTCTAAAAATGTGCGGCAGATTTAGCGATATGTAGTAATATCGAATATGTACTTCCAAAATAAAATCCCTTACCCAATGCAGCAATACGGAAACCACCAGTGCGATGGAAAAATAATGGCGTGTCATTGCTAACTTATGCAAATTGGATATTTCATATGCCATTTTTAGCGTTGTGTATGCGGGAGCAACAGCAAAGAGGCGGTACAATAGATGCTATTTGGTAATCCTACCCCAAAAAGCCAGGCCACTTTTGCAGAAAGTTCAGTTTAATGCATGGAATTTATCATATCGTCATTATATGAAATCCGTGCAGCTCACTTTTGAAAAGGGATCTCCCCACTCTGAAGTAAGTTCATTTATTCACTACATCATATCCTGTTCCATTTCAACCGCTTTCCCAAAATATAGGTCCCACATTTTGGTGGGAGGAAGTGTGTAAATGCCTCCCATAAATCAAAATGTTCTTTACCAAGGAACGTTCCGACGATTAAGGCCTGTCTCTGTCAAATCGAACTTTATTTGCA
>JAQIWX010000672.1:0-14585 GCA_034696785.1 Lepidocyrtus cyaneus | reverse complement strand
ATTCCTTGGGCTAAAGCCTAGATATTGAACAATTCGAAGAAGGCACAGAATGAATTCCTTCGATTTCATCTTCATCCCCTTCACTATCATCATTGCCATCATCATCATCATTGTTGCCAATTTTATTCTTCGATAAAAAAACTGCCATCAAGAAGCGTTCAATGAACGGAGAATAGGATGGTTATTGAAGAGCAATAGCAAATTATTTGATCGGAGCGATGCGATCGAGCGAACAACCATATTTTGTCTTTCGCAGTTGCATTTTTAGAAGGACTTGCAACAATAATGTGAAATCAAATGTAATCGATCTTTTCATGAAAAAAAAACAAGAGAAAGAAAATAATAGAGGAATTGCCGATTGTAAAGAAGAAGAAGAGCAGAACAAATTTTTGAAATACTTCCTGAACGGTTTTTTTGTTGGGGTATCCTCTTTTTCCACTTGAAACAATTTTTTTTGTATCAATATCGATTTGTTTCCTTTTCGTTGTTCTCATTTTTTAAATGGGGAATGAGACAAAAGAGACGGTGAATGAATTTGATCGATCGATAGCATCGATTAGTATATTGTAGGTTTGATGTTGCCTCAAGGGAAAAAATACTGAATGGTCCATGTGTCTTCTTTACTTAGGAAAATAGGAAGAGTCATAGTCATCCACTCTCGATCGTGCGTAGATTTTTTAAGATAAATTTTAAAAGAAAGACTTTAGTTTTGCTCGTGCAAGCAAAAATGACAAAAAAGGGTTGGACGTTAGTTTTTTTCCTCCGTCCCGAAATTGAAATTGGATTGCATTTTATAGCCGGAGATAGGAATAGGATGGAGGAGTACTTAAGAAATGGCATGGCTAATGCCGATGAACTGATGGTTGGGTACTCTCTTTTGTGCAGTTTTGGGGTTGCTGCTCCCTGCCTACTAAATACGAAATTAGCAATAAAATAGCACATTCATTTTCCTTCTGTTTGAGAGGGAAAAGAATGGGAAGGCAGTTAGAGAGAAAAAAGTAGTCCATTGAAAAAAAATTAATTGCTAGAGAATAAATGTGTCTGTGTAGGTTTTGGCTGGAGGATGTTGCTGGAACCCATGTTGACTTTATTGAAGCCATAGATTTTCAGAGTGGCTCCTTTACTGTTTTTTTTTTGAATAAAGAAGGAAGGGAAATGGGGCTTCCTACAATGGAACTTGCTTCTGTCTTGTGAACTATATAGGTATGGAATGAATTGGGAAAGTAGCAGAGTATCATTCAAAAAAAGTGCTTTTAAAAGACCCTATTTTTCCGAATGGGAAAATAATATTTATTTGGCTACAGCCTGCATGACTCCATCATTTAGGTTAGCGAAGGTACTTTCTAAGACAGGGTTAACTGAAAGTGGGTAATATTTTTTGGCATTGTAGAAATAGAAATCAATTATTTAATTGCCATTTATTCCTCAAAATTGAAATGGTAAGAAAAAATGTTAATAGCAAAACGAAGCATTTGCAAAAAAAAGTATGCAACTCCAATTTTTTTATAAGTTGAACTCAATCCTTCAAAGAAATCAAAGTTTGTATTTGTTACAAAAGGTCTACTTAACAAAAAAAAATATTCAGGAGCAAAAACAGCCACACCCTTTCGTTCTTCACAGCTTCATCTAGAAAAACTGCCGTGTTTTATACCTGGCGATGAGTGTAGTACAAGTACAGTACAACCAAGGTCCTTATATACGTCCCTCATTATAGGTAAAGGCCAAACTAAACCATCTCATCTCTTTAGTCTTTGTCTATGTAGAAGAGATCCAAGGCACAAGCGGCTTTCATTGCTACAGGATTAATGCAGAGCTCACGACGTATCATTGATTTCAGGATTTAGGATCAGGTCAAACTCTCCTTACCACTGCCTGTTATTATTACCCTCTTGATAATATGCATCTATCACAAGTTTAATTTAATGAAGGATATTGTTCTTATTCTTCCAATGAAAATAACAGTTCTAAACAGTCACAAGTCATGCCATGCCATGCTATGCAGACTCAGACGTCAAAGGAGAGGAACAATGCAGGAGTAGCGTCGTATCTAAATCCTGAAATCAACAAGGCATTGTTGATATGCCACATTAGTTATTGTAATTGTAACGTAACGTAATGTAATATGCAGCAATATATTAGCCGATACACGCCAGCCGTCTTGCCGGTACCGTTAGAAATTCTAATGAAGCAGCAGAAGCTGGCGAACATGCAACATCATGAGTGGAGCCCGCAACTCCCCAACCTGAGTCAACATCCAACAATCATCGTCATCAGCATCAGCAGCATCAGAGTTTCTATCAACAAGCATATTATTATCCCAGCGGATAAATTGAATTTCCGACGAATTAAAAATATAGCTTAAGAAAATTAAAAGAGGAATTCTCTTTGAGGTTGACGGTTGGTTTTGATACTCTGATAATATGACAAAAAAACTAACAATTTTTACCGATGCAAATGGCTACGCACAATAACAGTAAAAATATGGTCCAAATCAACATAATAATTTCTATTCATTATATTCATGAATCATTTCTAAACATGAATGATTGTTGGGATTTGCGTCATCTCTTCATCTCCTACGTTTATGCTATATATGCCAGCTATAACAATAGAAAAGTCAAATGGCAAGTTTAGCTACTGCAATGCAATCGATTTTGATATTAGTTTCAAGCTGATTTTTTCTCCCCTCTGATTTGAACCCCTTTATCATCCCCCAAATGATTATAATTCACCGAAGATATCATCAGAATATTTGAAAAAAAAATCCAATTCTCAATAACAATCATCTCTCTCGATTAGTAATATGTATTTTTTTTACAGAAAATACAAAGAAACTGGTTTGGTCCCTCTGTTTACATTCGAGAAAAAGAAAGATGCTGGGGAAATTGCATTTGTGAATTGATAGGATTTCGAATTCGAACAGTGTGTTAAAGTAACAGAAAAAAAACTAATAAAATTGGTTGATTCTTGATGTGTACATTTCTTACATAGCTTGACTTTGACACATGAAGAATTGGAAGCGGTGGATCTTGCCATGATCAGAAAAGGCGAGAGAGAAACTACTATAGCAAAGAGCTTTATGCAGCTTTTTCATCCACCTGGTCACTCTACTCTACGTTTTGTTTACCGTTGGGTCAGAGAACTGTTACTTTTTTCCTACCTGTGTGTATAGTGTAAACATGAAGGAAATGCTAAAAGGATTGGCGGTGATAAATGCGACGATGCCACAATGCGAGCAGGCAAGTAAAAAAACATACATGGCAGGGCTGCTTTGATCATGATCATGATGAAGAAGTCCATTCAGAAAGCTAAACTCTTACGTTCCGATTGAATAGGCAGAGGAGCATCAGTGCAAAAAATATAACACAAACAAGGAGAGGAAAGATCATTTAATATTATTTGAGTGGAGGATTGAGGATAAGGAGATGAAGCGTTACCTACTTTGCTTAACTTGGCAAGGAGAATGGCTCAGGTAATATTAATGCTGTGGAGCGAAATGGCTAGTTATTACTCACCTGCTGTTCCTTTCTTCAGGTGAAGATGAGAATGAATCGAGGGACAAAAAACGTTGAAGTATAATAGCATTACCTTTGCCATGTGTAAGGAACTAACGGGATAAAATCAGGTCTGTTTACTTATACCTGGGTAAGTAAAGCAATGTATGTTAGATTGCTTGCACTTCGCATCATTTTCTTTTTTGGCTTGGCTTGGTTTGCTAATAGGATTGATAAAATAGCTTAAGGTATAAGGCTGACTTTGGCTTCTTATGTTGTCAGATTCAAATTGGGATTTAAAATTTGGCGTATTTTTCTTAAGGACTTGCTTGAAGGAAACTGATTTGGGATTTTACATTATTAAACGTAAAATAAAGGAATTTTGACATTTCTGATCCTCTCTATTAACTTTTAGCAAGGGGTAAATAATTGTTCTATCCAACTCATCCGGCTCTGCAAAGGTTTTGAAAATTTGGAATTAAACTTTGCTGTGGGAAATTCTTGTGTCGCTATTTATCAGGTTTATTTTATTTTAATGAGATACTCCATCTTACAGTTATAATACGGCTTAACCTTAGGGGAACCAAAATAGCAAAGCAAAAAAGAAAATGCTCAAAACAATGGAGAAACAGGAAGACTGAAAACGGGGATTTTAGGCAGTGGCAGTGGGAGTTTCACAAGCGTAGTTCTGCTAATAGTAGTGAGTTGAATAAAAGGGGATACATATTAGGACCATTACCATTTTTATTATTGCTCTTTGCATATTCAATCTAATAAACGGAAAATATTGTGTCACCAAACCACAGTAATAACCAGTATGACGGAGGATATAGCCCACGGACTAGAAAAAGTAGAAAGATTTTCTTTTTTTTAACTAAAAAAAAGCAAAACATGGCAAGGTCTAAATAATAAAGAGAAAGGTTTGCCCTTCTCCTTTCCCCCTTTCCTTGGATTTTATAATGCATAGGGATATTATTTCCCCGGTTCACTTACAAAACTGGGATAAATGAAGAATAAGTGCAGTATTTTGGCATAAGACTTAAGAAAAAAGGAAAAAGGGTGACAAGAGAAATAGTTATTTGAAGAAAGGGGCTCTCCTCTCGAATAGTTTATTTGAAGAGAAGAAAAAGATCCGGAAATACATATGCTCCAAACTTTACGTACCCATGTCATATTTAAACCTGCATATTTCGCCCCACCTATAATATTATTTTTCCTGATGATGACGATACTATGACATGCTCTATACTTTACTTCAAGCTTAAATCTCTGGTCGTCATCAGGGTGGAATTTTTATGAAAATGAGGGAAAATAACTGTCACCCATTTTACGACAATTTATGTTGTATTAAGAAGAGGCCCAAGGATACTTATGCCTTTAAAAGGAGAAAGGAGAAGAAGAGGAAAACTATAAAAAATAGATTTCCATAATGTAGCTCTTTTCTTTACTAAATATAAGTGAGTAAATGTTATTATATTATATATGGGTAGGTCTCCCATTATGAATGAGCATCTGTGGTCATACATTATTTTGTATAGATTTTTCTTCACTTTTAATACCGGACCGGTACCGGAGGACAAGAGCAGCGAAACGTTAGATGGATGTTTGCATGTGGACGGGGAAGGTTTTTCTTTAGGGCTGATAGTCAGTCAAATGGACTCATAAAAAAGAATCCTCTTGGAGGAATATGCATACCAAATGGAACTGTAACGGTTTCGTTTCTGGGGCATATCAATATCATTTTATGAATTTTATTTTATGTAGTTAATCTGGAGTAATAACAGTAATAGCCGTATTGAATAATATTGCACACTTTTGAACGTAACGCAGAGCAGAAGCACTTACGGATTGAGATGGTGTACGGACATCCCATTGTGGGACTGGGAAAGAAAGAATTGCTCCGATTTTTTTTGCATGCTATGTCAAAGGCGATGCATACAGGTCAGTGAGGTGGTAATAAAAGATGACCTTTTCTCTTATTGAAAATATTGAAAAATATGTGGAGTGAGTGACTCAATAAATATCGAAGTAAAAATTTATTTTACTGATTTCATTCTATTCAATGTTATTTCATGAGTGACGGAGGTCATTTCATGGTAATAGATATTATGCGGTTTGAAACATTTCTCGTTCCTACTCATATTATCATGGAGGAGAGGGATGACGAAATACTCTTATTGATCTTCATTTGATTGGGCCACTGCGGTTTTTCATTATGTTTTATGTAGGGTAATAGCAATTTAAGAAGCATGCACTGCAGACGATGTAAATAAATAAGTGTGTTAGGTTTGATTGAATTTTTTTGGCAAATGTGTAACAAACCAAAATCGAAAATTATTATTACGTTATTGCACAGCCAACAATGTTTACTGAGGAGCAGAAGGCAGACTGTTTTGATCATAATCTGACCACTGCAGTGCATTTTTTGCACAAATGTACCATTACATTTGGTTGAATTTGTAATAATTGTAAATTGCAATTTGCCTCCAAGCTATAGACTGACATATATTTGGCAAAATGCATCAAAGCAGTTAGACTTGGTTTTCTTGGCCAAAAAAAGAGAGATCTAAACCAGATACTAAAACACTCCTTTCTAAGTCGTTCCTTTAACAAACTTAACCGGGCAGGTTAGGTGAATTATGCGAGGAACTAAGTAAGAGGGAGATGAAAAGTAAGCAAAACCAAGATTAGATTTTTTCCTTCATCCTCATTTGCTTGATCCTCTTCTTATAAGCTTGACTAATATTTTTTCACGTTACGCATTTCATTTTGCAATGAACTTGATTCCCATATTTAGCAAGTTTACTAGCAAGACAGGTAAAAACGCTTGCGTTGTGAGCAAGTCAGTGCAGCTTGCATCCATAAACTAGTACCCCCAACAAAAGTCCCAGCATGGTATGTACTGCTCGTCATCCTCCTAAACAAAATTTCATTTTCGCAAAGTAAACGTTCGTCATTGCAAATTCAGAATTTGTGATGAGCTTTGCGAGAGATCCATTTTTTGCTATATAGCTTAAGAAGAGTGACTGTTGTAGGGAGAGCTCTTTTTATATAAAATGATAATGAAAATTATAAAGAGAAAACGTGACGTCACCCCAAACTCCAACTTCAACAGCGGGAGCAATAGCAAAATATTATCTTAGGAATAAGCTTCATAGCCATAGTCCGGTATCTACTTTTTTGCCAACATAAATATATGACAGTGGCAGACAGCAGGGCAGATGAGAATGTGTAAGGAGATAAGATTGTTGCTCTTGCTCTTCTTCTTCTTTTTTATAATGCTGTTCTCCTCCTCTCCACTGAAATAAACATGAGACATGACATGGCTCTTGAACATATTTTCCTCTAATATAACATAGCCCCAACCATTGTTGTGTACATAACCTCCTGCCTCAGTGTTGAAAAAAAAATGGAAATGATTCTGGTTAAGGGAGAAAAGGAGATTGTAAATTTTACTTATGCATTCATACATTTATACACCGAGGAGACTGGGATGATAAGTGCAGTTGTGTATAACCATATTACAAGCACTATTTTACACCATATCTCTCTAGTGTCTTGCTTCTTTTTTCCTTTTGCATTCAGAATCGGAGAAAATGTGTTACTTTGATGATGAGATGGGAGGAGGAGATGGAGAGAGGGATGAAGAAGATGCAAAAGATGATCAATGAAATTTTTATGAAAATCTTGACCCGAATACTTGCCACTTCTTCTTGCTCTTGCAGACACGTTGCAAATTCTAGTAGGCACTAGAATAGCAGTAAGAAGGGAGGACTTGTTGTCGTTCCGTTGTAGTCTTTTTTTATTGAGTTGGCAGTGTTGGCATACATTCTTCTCTTTTTCTCATAAAAAGGAAAACGAATTTTTTCTTTAAAGGATGAGGACTTAGGTATGAGCTATGACTATCTATTGAAGTGAGAAGGGCGAGCAGGAGAGTAGGAAACTTGACCAGTAATATTTAATAATATATTTGATGTGAGATGAGATGGAATATTTTTCATGATATTATTTTTCTCCGCCGATGATGTGACAAGTGAACCAAAAAAAGGAACGCAGAAGAAAGAAAGTTGTTTCTGAAAGAAAATACTGAAGGAGAACAGACAGGCTGGGACATATGAGGATCAAAACAACAGAAGGGAGAAAAAATAATATATTTATTTGAGGAAATTGTTTTTCATGTGGATTTTTTTTTCGAGAATTCCGAGATGGACTATGATACGATATGACACGGATACTGTGGTAGGAAAACACTCAATTCATTTCATATTTCATTTCATTCCCCGTTTTCATGCATAACTACATACAATATAAAATTTATGAGAGGTTATATATGAGCCAATTTTATTTTATCAGAAAGAAAGAAAATACATTTTTGTCCTGTTTGAAATAATGCCAAACTAATAAAAACCAAGTGGACAAGGGAAATGAAGTGCAAGGGACGAACCAAAACAACATAATATGTTCATGTTCATCTTCTGTTTTGCAACGCAACGAAAAAGGAAGGAATGTAATAGTGGAAAGAGTTGAAGTTTAAAGAACTGGTTTTTCTATTCCGTTCTGATTTTTTGAAGTTGAAGGCTGTTTTAAAGATGGTGACGGTGATTGAGATTGAGATCATGAAAATTAGCTATGGCTGCCTAGACATAAGCATTCGTACTTTTTTATAATAGAAAATAATACAAATACCTTTGAATAATTTTGAAAGCAGGTGACAATCAATTGAGCTGAGTGTCACATGCAAAGTATGTCCTTTTTCTTCTTGCGAAGGGAGAGATGTATAAATTGCTTTATATTTTTATTACTTTATTATTATTATATTTAGTCATGTTGTTGGCTTGTACCGAAGTAGTATAATTTATGCAATAAAAGAAATCTGATTTGGCCTGCTTGCTGAAGATGAGAGATGCTTTTACCTGTATTACCTGCAACAGTCATGCAAGCGGACAAATTATAGAAATTGAGATTCCGGAATGGAGGCCACTGGCATCGTAAAAATATTTTTGCAGTAAGAAAAATGAATGAAGTTTTAATAATCTCGAAAAAACATACATGATTAGGGATTTTTTCTATTGCATCGTCATCAAAATAACATTCTACCGGGACTACGGCAAGTCTAAAATGATTATGGGTTTTCTCTTCCTATATCCTCATTGTAATCGACAATGACAATAAGTTCCAAATAATGGCATGGTGTGGTATGTCATCTGCCGCCTGTTGGTTATTCCTTTTTTCTGCAGTGAAAAGTGTCACCTTAAAGATAAGAGTCTTAAGTTTTGCTGGTTGAGCATAAATGTGGTTGCTGAGGATGATGGTGTTGATAATGATGACATGATTGTTTCCGTACCCTTCTTTTTTTACTACTGCAATTGCTGAAATATTATTTTTTCTTTCTTGGGTTGTGTCAAAACTATATTTTTTATGATAACGATAATGCTACACAGAAGAAAAAGTTGTCAACTAATTCCCTAATTTTCTAAATTATAATTTCTAAGCAAGCTTGTTTCGTTAAGCTAGATATTTTTTCAGGGTAGTTCGTGCGTGGGTGGTTTGCTCTTGGCTTGTTTAATTCTCACAAAAGAAGATTATGGGTAGATAAGAAAGAAATGCATAAATTTATTAAAACGATAGACGAATTGGCTTTGATGATGATCCGTAGGCATGTGTCGGCAAAAAGGAATAGAAAGACGAGAAGAGTAGGTGACTGAAAAACAAATTGGGATTTTCATGTTGCTGCCACCACGATCATCCACACTTTCCAAAAAAAAAACATATTGTTCAAGTCATTTTCATGATCATTGTGAATTGGGCTTCAATGTTTGGTTTGCAGAATGTGGGATGACTGATGCATTGAGATTGTGTATGGTTTGGCTTGGTTTCAAGAGATTTGAGTGAAAAGAGGAAAAAAATATTTGATATCGGAATTCTTTTTATTGTGGATTTTTTATTAAGATGTTTGAAATGAATGAAAAACGTGTGTTTTTACGATTTATTCTGTGTTTCGGAAGGATGAAAAATGTGCGAAAGGATGTTACTTTCATACCTACATATGCCATACAATATGTGGGATTTTTAAGGAAAGGGGAAGAAGAAAGAATTGCAAATGAGATGAGTTGACAGGTGGTAAATACATTATGCTACATGGCAGGGCATGTAATAAGTATGAAGTTTTTGGGAAAGGTTTGAAAAACGTGTGAGAGTTGTGTATATATGATGTCTAGGAAAGATAGTGTACAGATTAGATTAGATGAGAAGTGTGGCTTTTGCCCGTGCAAAAAGGAGGGTTTTGTTGATTTGCAACATGACAGGGAAACAAGGAGTGGGTCGGTGATACCTACAGAAACGAATGGATGGGGGTGGAAATTCTATCCGTGTAAAAAATGGGTTGTGAAATCGATGCGAATTTTTTTATCACTTCCTGGGTTCCTTTAGGCTTGCTTCCTCATCCTTCTTTTGCCTATCCAGGTTTTGTAAATATATGGTTTGGTATAAAAAAAATCCGCCTCCAAACCACCTGAACTTTAAAATATGAAGGTACAGAAATATATAACTGTCACTCCAGTTACTTCTCTCCATTTAATTTCATATTACATCTCTGGAGGAATTTTCCAGGGTGTAATCTTAACTCGAAGCTACACACTTCAAAAACAAAATGTGTACCTCTCTTATCGAAATTAAAAATCTGAATAACTTTTTCATGTTCTAATTGATCAGAGAATCTCCTCTTTCCGATCTACTTATAGGGCTTGTCATGTGAACATGTTAATTAAACAGGAGTTCCGTCCCTTCTACAGAATAAATGAGAGTGGACCCTGATGGTCTGAAAAAACTGGATCTTCCAACTCCACTCAGCCCACAACTATATATTTTTCATTCTTATCCAATCAATTTATCAAGTCATCTGTCTTAACGTCCCTGGAAAATGATCACATCAGAGTTATCTCCCAACCTAATCTACAATTTTGTATAGCTTGTCTTTTGAGAAAAAAACTGGACTGCACACAATTTAAGGGGTAGTTAATCAGGATCAGAAAGGAAAAAGTGGTTGCTGACTTGAGATTGAGATCCACCGGATATTTCTTCTGGAATTACCTACCAGCCTTTCTCCCAAAGTCATCTTCATTTCCAAGGTGGGTGCAACTAAATTGATGTATTAAAGAGCATCCCTGCTTAGCAGCTCACCTAATAAACAGCCTATTTAGAAAAAGTCGTTTTAAAAAATTATGTGACAATTTCCTTCTCATCCAACCTAATTATATTATCTTCAAAACGAGACCACAAAAACAAGCATACCACCGTAACCAACCAACTCTGTCACACCATCACCACCACCAAAGTCACACAATGGCAGTTTGATACTTTAGAGCTTTAGAGGACCCTCATCATCTATCTATGCAAAACACATGTTTAAGGATAGTATAAAAGAGGAAGGATATATGGAAAAGGAACAATCAACTTCATTTTTTTCCTCCTCCTCAGCGAAAAAGAGAAGATCACGTTTCATTTTCTTCTTGTTAATCAGTCTCTCATGATCTTTCATGATGATGACGGCTAACAAGTGTATTTTGCTAGAATCAAAGGAGGAAGAAGAGATTTTTTATGCCAGGAGATTACAAGACAGGTGGAAATGAAGAGGAAAGTGTCAGGTGGAAAAAGTAAAGTAAAGAGGGAGAATTGGGATAGTTTAAGAGTCTGGCCTGGGTACCTACGCACTCTCATTATCATCCTCATCGTCACATCATTACTTACGTTTTGTCACAGATTCAGAAACAAGACTTTTTTTTATATAAAAAGGCAATGTAAGCCAGTAGGGAACTAGGCTTGAATGGATGAGTGAAGTGGAGAGCAAAATGTAGTAATAAAGTAAGGTATGAGATGCAATGCAGTTGAATGCATTTGCGTTTGGTTGACTGAAATTTTTTTCATCTCATCGTCATCATGAGTCCCAGCGACATATGAAAATGCATTTTCGTATCGCATGGTTAAATTAACACGTAGTAAAAAACGAAGTGTCAAAGCAGGTGCCTAATGGCTTTCTTTCTTCTCTTAAGCTTGTCTCTTGCTGTGCACTTTTTTTAGTAAGTAAAAGATGCGTATGGCGAGGATCATTAAAAAAGGGGATTGAGTTTAGAATTGGATTGGGATAAATGCAAGATACGTAAAATACTTCATTCACTTTACTATGAATTGCAAGAGGAAGAATGAGATTAACGGGGAAGGTAATGGAAAAAAACAGCTTCTTGTAGAGCAGTAGTTCAGTAGAAATAAAAAGGAGTCCCTTTAAAATCGCGTAATTGATGAGTTTTTTGTGTAGATAATGACGATGTTTAAGATGATGGTGGCGATGATAACAGTAAGGAAGAGATCTAACAGAACGATACGTACGGTATAAGGTAGAAATGGGGATAATGATAATAGAGAAGAGAGAAAAACGAGTTGCTTTTCGTTACTGTAGGCTTTCGTTCTGAATTTTAAATGTGGTAGGGATGATTGTTGCTATAAAGAGAAAAGTAGCCCAGTTCATGTTTGTCCGCAACCCATTCCATGAATCCAGCAATTACAGTATTTTAGGAAAACTTTAGAAATAGAACTAAAAACTCATTGCAGACTCAAAATAAGCCATTGACAGTTCTCTGTCGTCGGGTTATTGTCGTTTCTTCCTCAATGTCCGTCCACACCTTACCCACTCATACAATCCAACCACAACCAGATCAAAAATATTATTGAATTGAGAAGAAGGTATGGCTCAGAACATGAATCATATGATGACTATTCTATAATGACGCTGACGAGTGTAACAAAGAATCAGTTTTCATCAGTCCTGTGGAAGGAGCCATGGGTAATCTATAAAATAGTCTATTTTATTACTTTTGTATGACAGGATGTTGTTGAAAAAATTGTCAACATCTTGGTTGGCTTCTAAAATATCTTTAGGCTCGCCGTCACCGTCATCTATGAGGAAACTGATGATCATCATCACCATTCTCATCAGCATTTTCTGATTATTTGGTCACGGCACAGCACGTTGTTCCTGTCATCAGCTTCACAAGCCCAGAAAGAAGTGGAAAGTGAGACGTAGAATTATTTTTTCGATGCAAGGAACATGAAACATGTTATTAACGACACTAGCACAAGCTGAATATTATCCATCCACCTGTGAGTCATTTAGCTAATCATAATAAAGCTATGTGTGAGTGCTGAGGGGGAGGGGATGGAGAAAAAGAATATATTCAAGAAAAAATTAAGTAATCTTGTGCACATAGTTCATATATGCTTGTGCATTACAAGTAAAATATAGGCAAATGAGTATATTATTATTGCTCAAAAATACTGTCCATTTCGCTAATTTTCATTTCATTTCATATTTGAAAAAGCCGGAGCCAGCCAAGCCTTCCTAACAATTTTTTTTTCTGAGTGAGCGAGCTAATTGCAATTAATAATAAATTTGTCTTCCATTTCATCCCATCACCATAAAAAATTGCAATGAGATATTTCGTTAAAAAGCAAAAGTCCTGTCGGTTGGATATGCTTGGCTTATCATTAGCAGTGGACTCCACGATTAGTCTTCTTCGCTTGTGGCTTTTTTAATTAATGTTGACACATTTTTCCCTTTTCATAATATATTTTACTTAGGTAAATTTTCACTTTTTTACTAGAAAAATCGAAATTTTGGGTTAAAAAATGTAAACCACGTCGTATCCTACACTAGTTTCGCATTACCAAGAAAAAAAGATTAGTGGCAAACGTTATTTTTTTCTTTAGCCTCTTTCATACCTGTCATATTCTATCCACGTTAGAAGTTAGTAGCCAATAAATACTGTATGCTGAGCTAATGCTTTGGTTGACGGTTGCTGGTGGTGGCGTCGGTGTTGGTGAAGTGGATTTTGATGTCCCCCTCATTTAAAATGTGTCACTCACGACGGAGCTTGAATAATACTGCGAAATCTAATGCCAACTTTTGTACAATGACAAACGACATTTTTAGGTTGTGGATTTAGGGAATAGGTACGGCATTGCATTGCTTGCTGTTGCTGCTGCTGATGACGACTTCAGATAGGGAAGGCGATTATGACGATGACAAGTCGAAAAAAATAAGTTGGACACTTGAAAATACAATTTTATTTAGCAAGTAGCGATTAAGCAGCTTACAAATAGACTCAGCAAGTGCAAAATTGCAAGATAAGATTGCAAATGAAAAAAAACTGATGCATAAATAGCTTCACTTGAATATTGAAAGTCACATGAATACATTTTCTCTCTCCCTCTCTTCCCATTCATTTTCTTATTACATTTCTGCAATGAAGCAAAAAATAGCAAATTTTCTCTCCGATCCCTTATCTCCTTCGCCATTTTTTATTGTTGTCATCAAAAGAAAAAAGTCAGTGTCACTTGTCATTATTATTAAAACTCACGCAGAGCCTCCATACATAAAACTTATTATTTGGCTCTTTGTTAAAGCCTCCAATTCGCTTGAATAAGCAAACGACGACATTTAATAAATAATAATAAGGTCTAGCCGTTATTTTGTCAGTGATACGTTTGCCAATCTCCAAAAATAAAAATGCACAGGGGTAAGTTAATTTTTTTTAGCAGGAAAAACTTACAAGTCAGTGACAACTTAAGTAAATGCAGCGTTTTTTATATTTTTCATCAGCGTCACTTTTCAAAAAAAAAGTTTCTTATTTACCTGACCTTGTTTTTCCTCTCTACCTTATCGAAATACCCGCGGTGCCAAGCTCGTATTCGATTTCGACGAGCACACTTTTTTTGGTAAATGGTAATAGAGAACGTGCTCTTTTGTACTCTCTCTCTGCTCACTCACAAATCACTCGCAATCAAATCAAATCAAGTCTCAGATTTAAAAGCTCACAAAGGCTTCAAGCAAAAGAATACAAAAAAACTTCCATATCATGTTGATTCTAATCAGACCTGTAATCAGTCAAAAATTATAAAGACCGAAAAGGTTGAAGAAATTATATCCATATTTTTTTCTACCCTTTTTT
This sequence comes from Lepidocyrtus cyaneus, assembly GCA_034696785.1. NCBI lineage: Eukaryota > Metazoa > Arthropoda > Collembola > Entomobryomorpha > Entomobryidae > Lepidocyrtus > Lepidocyrtus cyaneus. Next base: position 91 of record JAQIWX010000672.1, on the reverse strand, counting down.
GAGTCTTGACAAATAATAAATTGTTACAAAGTAAAAACGGAGCCTTGCGTCTTCTAAACAAATAAAAAACTGTATTATAATTACACTGCCG
>JAQIWX010000671.1:0-14596 GCA_034696785.1 Lepidocyrtus cyaneus | reverse complement strand
GGCGGATACGATGACGATTTTCTGACCGATGCTCTGAGGCACATGAGGCTCCGGGGCTTTGCATTAAGAGGGGCAACAGGAGTGGAGGTGCTCATCCAGCCAGTTACAATTAAAATGATGAGTCATTTTTCTCGAACAATATAATTGTTATACGATTAATTATTTGCAGTTCACAGAGAAGGGGATGATGTCCCTGTTGGGCAGCCCATTTCACGACACGATCGAGGACTTCGAAGCGCCCTCCGCCTTCTTCCGGCCCAGCCTCTCCCCCAACTACTGGAACTTCTATATTGCTCTGCCGAAGAAGGAGCTTCGAAGGAATAGGATCTGGCTCTCTTGCTCTGTTTTGCTGAACTCCCTCAGCTCGCGAAAGCACCCGTACGACTTTAAGAAAAAGTGCTTGGGAATTTAAAAAAAGAGTTTTTATTGAATGGGAAACGGTCCTAATATGAACTAACCAATTAAGTGACTTGATTTTTAATTAATTTATCATCACACTATTTACAAAATAAACTTGTTATCAAAACGCTTTTTTAAAGGAAAGCATTTGCTAAAATTGTAGCAATTAATTATGTATATTATAGCATAGCAGAAAAAAATAAATATGAAATGTATCGCTCTTTTAAATCTTCCAAAATGGTTAGTTAGTTAACATGGACTGTCTTATTTTTTGATAGTCTTCTGGGATACTCCTCATCATCATCAATTACGTTCACTGCGGCCAGAGGCTTCCAGAACTTGATGGTTTTGTCACTAGTGTAGCCGTTCATTATGCGTCGGATCATGTTGTAGACGACTTGGTTTTGACTTCCCAGCTTCGTTGCTAAAAAAATTAGGTAAAAAAGGTTTTTAGATGAATTGGATTTTTTAAAGACCTTTAATTGGCATGATTTGATTAATTACCATATAAAGGTCCTGTATAGCCATGCAGGTCCCAGCATTGGAAAAGCGTGGTCGTATCCACAGTCGATTGCTTAACTTGGGGGAATAGCACAATCATGTCATTTGCGTCAGCCATCTCAATATACCCACTGCATTTAATGTATTCCATCCCATCATTCTGGCTGAAATTGATCAAGCATTAATAAAAATTAGATTAATTATCATTCCATTACGAAACTGATATTAGTTGCTAAATACATATGATAGAACATTATGTTATGTAGTTTTGCTTATTGCACACATGGAATGGCGACATCCATGATAGGCCACGTGAAGACTGCACAGGGATGAGTTCGCCCTACACTTGGGCGGTGTGTAAAGCACGGCTTCGGGATGCATTGAAACGTTGGAATCGAATGGGAATAGGAATTCGGACTGATCGACGAATTTCAAACCCCGCCCATTCTCCGCCGCCCGGCAGGTTGTCACTGAAAATGAAATGATTGATTGAGTTTTTAAATTGAAATGTCAAAGAAAAAGAGAATGAATTCAAAAATTAATGTAATTTATAGGTGAGTTTAAATGTAATTGCATGTCAACCTGTCGGCTCGATCAGATTCCCATCATAAATGTAATTGAGCCCGTCAAACACGGCGGAGAAGTCACATTTGGAGCAGCCCGTTCCAACTGTGCCGTAATGACAGTGGATTCCACAATGCTTGGTTGGCTAACGTGATGGAAATTGTTGAAATTAAAAGATAATTTCCCCGAAAGTCATAATTGCTGTATTCCAATTTTGTTTAAAACTTACTACGGCATGATTGGAATCGGATTGGTGGAAGTGGACATTGTCACTGAAATGCTTGAAGAACTCCGCAGCGTTGGCTCCATTATCTATGGAAATATTCAACAATGAAATCTCATACAAAATCATTCTAATCAAATTTAAATATTATCAAGTATCGAGTAAACACTTCAAATTTAAATATTATCAAGTATCGAGTAAACACTTCAAATTTAAATATTATCAAGTATCGAGTAAACACTTCAAGTGATGGGTGAAGAAATTTGCATACCGACATGAATGATAACATCCCGCTTCCCATGATGTATGTAGTGCTTCCGGCTTTTCAGGTTTTCCAGAGGGTCAATCAACCCATCCACTCCATATTCCCGAGCTTTGTCCACGGACTCGGATATATTTCTCCTTCCCCTCAAACATGGAACCAGTTTTACTATGCCACCACCTCCACAGTGATATTGCACTGAAGCATACAAAAAGTAAAAAGAGAAACATTGAAGAAAAAAATGAAAATTAATTGGTTTATTTTTTGTGGGATTCAAAAAATGTTCTACCAACTCGTTGAAAACAGGGCTATCCCATCAATGAGGTCGGAATGACTGAGGTAAAATTGGGTGGCGGCAACCGCCCCGGAACTATGACCAGACACACTTATTCTGTGACTTTTCAGAGGGATTTGTCCTGTAAATTTCGTTCAAAAAATTTACTGTTATAAAAACAAAGTTCAGTCGATTAAAAAAATATTTTTCCTCAAAAACTTACGCATTCTCCCTCCACCATGTACAGTTGGGAGGATGGCTATCGTAACGAAAAATTTAAGTAAATTGCTACAACTCCCTTTAAATATCATTGCAAAACTTCGAAAAACTAAAAACAGCTCTAAACAGTACGATAAATAATTGTTTTGATAGAGGTAATTCAAAACACTTGAAAAGGCTTGCTCCGCAAAAGCTTCAACATTTCGCAGGGGTAGCTTCGGCAGGGAGCTAGTGAGCTTAGTTTAGTCATTAAAAACGACTAATTATAATATAACATGGCTTCGTACAGGTTTTTGGGATACAAAACATTTTTGTTGATGTAATATCCAATCAACCTGAACTTGATGCCTATTAACCAATGTGTTTAATAGAAATGCATAGCTGTATCCATTCATCTTTCTATTGTATTTATAATTTGTTATTTTAGCACACAGTTATAGATAGCACACAGCAAGTATGTAAAGGTTGCATTTGCGATTGCGACCAACAGCTTTCAGCGTTAGATCATCCAGTTTCAATATTGGAATAAATATGAAATTCATACCAAGCCAATAATATTTATTTGGTTTAGCGAAAGATCTCGATCAAACTAGTATAGTAATTAGGTAGTCGGTAGCTCGATTGTTGAAGTGTACACTTGTACATATAGGTATGCTTGATATGTTTCGATTTCCATGTATGTACAGTACAAGGCTGATAAACATGAGTGAAGTCAATAACATTCACAAGTCTTCCTAAATCCACACCACACAGAGAAAGGTCAGGGCTGAAGGATTTCGAAAAATTAGCCGAAGTGAAAGGATTTTTTACGCAATGTTTCATAAACTCTGTTACCACACACCAGTCACTCATTCATGTTGGAAATTGACTACTAGATAATTATGATTTTGTAACAGCAAAAACATGTTTATGCCGATCATCGCAACAATAAAGCATATTTAATTATTTAGGAGAGGTGAAACCGCCGAGTCGACAACTCCACTCCATCTACTTTACCTACGAAGGATATTTTTGTGAAGGATTTGTTTTGCATTATCCATGAGATACAGACGACAAGCAATTTTCGAACGAGACTTTTTTATATCCGACGGAACAAATTAAATGTTAATTAATTAAGGAAGGAGCATTAATTTTATTGCTCTTTTTTGACTTCCACCTTTTCAAACGGCAACTTGCCGATGTCATTATTAACAGCTCCGTCACAAATGCACACAAAGCCATGCAAGAACCCAGCGTAAGTATCAGCACGCAACCAAATATTTTCCCAATGCTCAATGGATTGTTTCCCTTGTCCCCTTCAGAAATTCCTCTCAGCCCTCTCTGCAGTCCCCCGCCCCCACCCTCCTCGTGCAACAGCTTCAATCGTACCTTAAGCTGATCCAAAAGTATCATTTGGCTTAAGACGCCGGAGTCGAATGAGGTATACGCATACTTATTCATGAGCTGCATGAAGGGCTCCCACTTCTGCGCTATAGAACTTGCCGGGGTCAGAAAGAACGGGTCCTTGGAGTACACTATGGGACTACTACTACTCCCGCCCCCATTTGAATATCTAGTTGCGACAATGAAATCTAAAGAGATTTCCCACGAGATGCAAGCAAAATCCGAGCTAACGGCGGTTTCCAAACATTTGAAGTCCCATTTTTTCATAAACTCGCTGAATGGTTTGGACCGGGGACTGCTTCAGAATCAGCTTCCCCACCCCATCCTTGAATGAGAGCGGGGCTCCAACTTTGTACTTAAGCCTGGCCAGATCCTGCATAGTGCTTGGAATGAGCTCCGTTTCCGGGAATGCCATGAGCGCCGTCAATTTGGATGTGTATGCCGTCCCAATTATGAGGGCGTACAGGAGCCATAGTAAAACTAGGAACTTGGATGTCGCCGAATCCGGTGCGACATCCCATGGCTGACCCAGCAGCCCTTTGAAGAGATTGAAAATCTGTTTAGCCACCCTCCATCCAGATCCAGTTATATTTTCAGATGCCTTCCGTCGGAAACGGAGTCTGTCCCCCGAGATCCAAAGTAAAAGAGCTGCAGCGCAGACAGATACAAGGAGTCCGGTCCAGGTGTCCCACGCGAAGGACTTGTAAATCGCCTTCCATGATAACAACACTCTGGGTCTTCGAGTCACGAAGGTTATGTACGAATATGTGATGGGGGCTCCGGGCTCAACTAGGGAATATCGGTTGTAAATCCATCCACTCACAAGCATGGACAAATCCGCCCTTCCGGAAATGATATCTCCCATGCAGCCAATGAAGGTTCCGTTCTTCAAAAGAATTCCGGAGCTGCCGTCGGCTATCATTCCAAAACCGTTGCAGACAAATGTCTCATAAGTGGTATTCAGCTTTCTCTGGATTTCCTTGTGAAAAACTGAGAGGACTCCGCGGGTGTCTTTGTATTGGCCGGTTTGCGGGTCCTTGTCTACTTGATAGGTTGGGAAGTAACGGAGTGTCGCAGCCACCTTCAATGGATGGCCATGAAGATTTCCAGAATAGTCGATGAAGATATCGTTTAGGCTTGAACTCAATTCACCATTAGATGAAAATGTCTTCAACGTCATCATTCCATTCAATGCAAACATATCTGAAGAAAATATTGAAGTGATCGATGCAGCTCCATCACCGGAACAAGTTTTCGCAATAATAATGCGATACCTTAATTTGCGAAATATTTTACTATCAATGGTTTCCTTCTTGACAGCCTCAATGTTATGAGCGACGAAGATGAAGTAGTCGAGGTCTCGTCTAGCAAAGGCAGTCTGTCCAGAAGGAAGTGCCAATATAGTACTGAAAAAGTTTGAGAAGAATTTTTCCGCGTTGCTCTGAGGTATAAAACTGACGACTCCTGTGCAGTGCGGTGATAACTTGAAGATTGGAAGTTCGGATTCATTTCTTGAAATTTTTTGCGATAGCGAATCCGAGACCAGAATTCTTCTGACGTTCGCCAAGGACTTATGGTAAACATCGAAGGAGTTTTCCCCAATCAATGTGAATTCGGCGGATTTTCGGTTTCTTAAAGTATTACTTGGATAAGATGTTTGAGTTGAATGAAGTAAGAGAATGGAGCAGTGAGATAAATAATTAGAAAGTGTGTGAAGCAGAACCATTCCTTGATGAGAATCGCCATCTCTTTCGAAGGATCCAGCGTTATGGATAAATGGCCGGTTCAAAACTGTAGCTGTATTTACACTGGAGAAAATGCTGATGAAAATAAAAATTTGTAACATGATTCCTCCTGAATATAACTAGCCACTTTCACCAGAATAAAAAATGTACTACTTAACAAGCGCTCCTGTCATACATGGCGCAGTGCACTAACTAAACTGCTTTCCTGGTGGTTCTGCATTGTATTATAGCTGTTGGTTAAATTCAAACAGGAATTTAAATCCTAATTAAGTTCTGTCTAAATGCATGTCAAGAAGGCACTTTGGCGGGGTCGTACTGTCACTGTACTGTCACACACAAGAAAATTTATATTAAGAAATGACTATCAATTAGGTACATAAATATCAGTGAGGCATGCGACAATTATGATGATGACAATGGCAGGAAACCAATTCTAATGACAGATAGGCATGCAATCGCAATAAGCTACATAACTAATGCATTGATCCTGGCATTGCGTATAAAACAGGGAAAGCCGAGGTCAAGGCCCAACGATTTTAAAGACTGCCATTTTTACGTTAATCATTCTATTAAAATCATACGATTTGGAAGACGACAGATATATAATGATTGACAGAATCTTATCATATCAGAATCCTTCTGAGGAACGCTAATTAAAATATGTGTAGCACAATCTAACGTAATGAATCAGGAGAATGACATTCCATTATGGGTTATGGATTATTAGTGAATACTTTTAGATTCCAAAACAATGTTAGTGTGAAAATACCCAATAAAATTAACATCACAATTAAGGAAATATTTTCAGATACATATTCATAACTGTATTTTCGTTTTTTGAGATACTTGCTTTTTTTGATAAAAATAAAGGAATGTTCTTACACTTTAGCACCGTCAAATAACATATTTTTTAAATTATGCAAATACAAATACCGCACAGGTATTTACTTAACAGTTTAAGCCAAAAACTTAACACGTAATTAATCACAACACCAGTGCGTGCCGCTGGAACATAACTTTCACTTCTAACTTCATACTTCAGCCAATCATTAACATTTTTTTTGGACAGGTCAGCTTACATTTTTTAGTCATGATTCAACCATGAGACATTTAAAAATAGGCTAAAACATAAAAATATACAAACTTCTTTTCTTGAACTAAAATTATAAATATTGAATAAATAACCGAAGCAATGGAAGGAAGGGAAACACGATAAACGAAATTAGCGTTTGAAACCAGAAACTGTAAACCTTGTTTTTATAAAGTTAAGTTTAGTCTCAATATCTAACCTATTTCATTAAATACAATGGTTGGTGACTGAATAGTGACAGCGTACTTTATACTCTACTGTGAATTTATTTACAATTTTCTTTTAAAAGTTAATCATTGCGGTACATGTTTGTTTTTAGCACAATTACAATTTTTTACTTATAAAAAACTAGAACGTTGTCAGTGTTAAGTAAGGAGGAAGTCTAACTGTATAGTCATTTTGCTCACTCCAATGCCTTGGAATATGAGCTGGGCGTTTTGAGTAATGTATCTGGGGTCTGCATTTCTGGAAACTTCTAGTTTTAGGGTTCCAACGTAGACGTCTGAGCAAAGGGTCCAGAAGTGAGGTTCTTGAACGGAGAGGACTCCTTCCAACTGCATTAGCCTTTGGTAGCACTGGGGCAGTTGATTATCGATTGCTGGGGGCGAGCGCTGCATGAGAACTGATGCACTATCTGTAATACACAAAAAAAAATTACAAATTGTTAGCGACATTCTTAGTTCTGATTGATTAAATTGTAAGTTAATTAAATAGTAATATTAATTTCACCTTTAATTAAATCATACACCGAAAGGCAGATAAGCAGCGCAATGCAAATGGAACAAATTGGGTCCGCAATGTACCATTCAAAAGCCCACATCAGTCCAGCACTAATAATGACCCCGACGGAGCCCAACGTGTCCGCAAGAATGTGTAGAAATACTCCCCTCATGATCTGGTTACTACTCCCAGAGTCGGAATGAGAATGACCCAAATGACCATTGTGGGAATGACCATGACCCCCGTCGTGACTATGACCATGTCCCCCTCCCAGCAAGAAGTTGGTATCGTCATCGTGCTTATGATTACTCTGACCACCACCGCCGTGACTATGACCGTGACCTCCACCTCCGTGGCTGTGTCCATGTGCACCTCCATGTTGGAACACGTAGATTCCAACGAGATTCACTAGAAATCCTAATACACTGACAACGAACAATCTTTCGTGCTTGACTTCCGGCGGCTCCAACAACCTTTCCACGGCTTCACTCATGATGAAGAAGGCGATGAAGAGGAGGAACAGCCCATTTAGGAAGCCGGTAAGTACTTCAGCTCTCACGAAGCCGTAGGTGTAGTTGTCAGTAGCCTTCCATCTGGCAATCACCTGTCACAAAATATTTAGATTCAATTAATTTAAAATTCTCCATTACACAACATCAATAATTTGATTAAAGACTCTCTTTTTTAAATTATTATTCTTACGGAAGCAATCAGTCCAGCCACCAGCCCCGTACAATCAAAGAACATGTGAAAACTGTCGGATATCAGTCCCAAGCTGTTCGTCCACACCCCATAAAACAACTCCACAAATGCGAAACTTAGGTTAAGTATCAAAAAGAAAAACAAGTTCCTCGAGTCCCTATCGCTGACAATGAGCCGGAACCAACCGGCCAGCTTCTCCCCAATTCGGAGTCCAGATTTGTATGGCTTATCATCAAAGTCATTCTTCGTTAACGGAAGCATTGTTAACGTGGTCTCATGGGACTTCCTCATCGAAAAGCTGAAAGCTGGAACTTTCACACTTTTTTCTTAACAGATCCCCTCCCTTCTCGGTGCTGTACTACTGTGTACTGACTGGAGCAGCTGATCTAACTACAAACTAACTTAACTTTATTATTTAGAATCCCTTTCCGATTTTGACTCACTTCTTGATTGTTGACTTAATTTTAACAGTAAAAAATGATCTTACAAAAGCACTTCCCTCCCGAAGTTTGGCTTGTTTCAGATTTCAATTACAAATTAAATAATTTAATTCTAACTTTTACTATTTAACACAATCCAGTGCATTAAAAATTAAAGTGCGTGTATCAAAATTAAAACTAAAAATACTGCATATTAATTTAGTGTGGTATAAAATAAATTATTTAATAAATAAGTGCATTTATTTGGAAAAATGCTTATTTTTTTTGCCGATTGTCATGTCATTGTTGACTTGCACTTGAGAGAGGCGAAGCGAAGGATTGATTTTAAATACACTTTGTATGTAGATTGGAATGCTGCAAAAACCTATGGGGCTCACTACTGTGCTTCAACCCCACCTACGATTTCTCTTCATTTAGGTCAAAGGTCAAGGTAAAATTGAAAAAAAAACAATGGATAGTAAAATCACTTCCTCTGACCCAGCCAGTTTTTTGACAGATTTGGTTGAGCTGGCAAGTCTGGATTTTGAATTTGGCGGTAGCCGAATTTTCTCGATGCTTTCATGGATGGGGTATGATTCTGGTACAGGGAAAGGAAGGGAAAATGCAGAGATGTGGCTCAAGCTATGAGAAGCAGGACAGGATGATGATGATGATGCAGATAGAACAAAGTAAAACGGTTGTGGTTGCTTGCTTTGCTCTTGCTGCTATGCTGATGGGATGCTTCTATGCGAATGCCGTATGATTTTCCTTCTTCAGCTCACAACAGAGTAAAGTTACGTAATGTGAACGGGAAAATGTACATCTTTCTTTTGATTTTGATGCTGCTGAAGCTGTGATGATGACGTGGTTGCTTCAAAGTTTCTCATATGGCCATTAATAAAAGCCACTGACTGACGATGAGAGACTGACTGTTTATGTCTGCCGTCTGCCTGTTTGTCTTCTCTTCTCCACATCGATATCTACCTTCTTCGTTGCGTGTGTGGTATCCGCAGATAGAACAAAAAGTAGTGAAATTTACTGCGCTATATTGTGCTATATCGATATCAATCAAAAGTTCAGTTAGCTACTGTATATAATGTATGTAGCTATTTATATGAAACAAAGCCGAGTGATATATGTAACAGGTAAATATTTTTTGCAGGTGTTACTGTGGCTTGGTGTGCAAAATTGAATTATTTATGAGAGAAGTTGACAGATATGGGTTGGGCTGAGCAACTAGTGGTGGTAGTAAATGTTTGTAGGTTTAGCTTTTTAATTTTAAATGATTGCAGTTTTATTGTTAGTAAGGTATATAGGGATTGTATGTATTGTATAAATTGTAGCTGTTCCGGTCGCGGCGCAGACTCGTTAAATCTATGGGATGATCTGATAAAATGAAATGTTCCAGATTTTTACATAATTTTTATACGACTGAAGGGAAAGTGTGTAAATAATTACACTGTAATTTTTGAAAAAAGAAAGGGATTTTTTGTTAACGCTGTATTTTGTATTTATTTGTATCGTTGTAATGGAAGAAGGCAGTTCCCTGAACGAGGAAGTCGGTGACAAACCCAATTAGTCGTCTCATTACTCACCAATATTGGAAACAAATGTGTAGGGTGTAATGTTAGTAATTATTGGGACAGGCAGAGTGAGTCGAATGAATGGGGAAAGGCAAGGGCAGGGATGTTAGAAGTTAGAAGCAGGTAGTATTTGTAGTATGAGCAGTAATGAAGCAAACTTCTGTTTTTGGGTAATTGAGAGCGGAAATATAAAAATGTTGAGAAAGGGAAGTTGAGTTGAGACTTGTGACTTGGGTTTCACTGTTTCCCCTGCTTTCGGAACATATTTTTTTTGTTATGCATCTGCCTCCGGATGGATTCGGAGTAGCAATTACAATGTGTCAGTCCAACAAAGAAATCAGTGAACAAATTACTAATTGCTCTAATTAGGGAAGACCAAGTTGGTCTCACGTTGCCCCAATGCTAGCTCTGGAAATCGGAATTCCATCCCCGTCCAAGAATGTTGTCCATCGAAATATTAACGGAATATTTCTTTGAAGCTTAAAACAATTTTACAGTTTACAGATTATGAATACTAAAATGGTTTCCACTGCCGCAAACAAAAATAATATTTCTAAGCTCATCAATTTATCTAGATCCAGGTGCGAAAGGTTAGAAAAGCAAGAAGGAACGACCGCAACTACACAACATGGCAGAAAACAAGCAAATGTACTGAAGTAGGATTAACGTACGCAATGCCCCAGATTGAAAGGTTTGATTAAGCAATGGAAGAACTGTCGCAAAAGGGCCGTTACAAGACGAAATTGATGTTTGGGAAGATTGATCATCCCAAATTGATAAGAGACAAAAAGGAGAAGAAGATGCTTCTATAATCTTATGGTTTTCACCTGCAACACTTTTACAGCAGTTTGTGAGGTTGGCGCAGGTCGCGGGCTACTATAGTATGGGTACGGCATATGAGAACTAACTCAGGTCCTTCCATCTAAGGTTTAATTGGATATTATTAGAAAAGACCCTTTAGAATATGACACTCAAGGATTTTTAGCAGTGGGGTTGGTTGGATGGATATGGATCGAAGGACAGTTTATTATCTATGCTCCCTATCAATTTTTTTTATCGTTTTGCACCAATAATAGTTGCGGTCATGGAAGGTTTGTATTTTCTCTACAAAAAATATTGTTGTGGATCTTGCATCCCTCAAGTTGAAGTACCGATGAGATCCATATCCGTAGCAAGTATACTGCCCTCCTTAGCAATCTCATCCCTTCCTTTCCCATTCCTACAGATTACCATCTCAAGACATTTTTAGTTTTTAGAGCAAGCAACTGATATTTTGAAACTTTTTGGAATGTCCTTTTAGAAATTATGAAAAGGACAGATCAGAGTCCAGTTTAAAGTACGCACCCAGTTTTCAGGAAGGATGAAGGACACAGCTCATAAAATAGTGTTCTTCTGAATCCTACGGTTTGGGAATTTTTGTAGCCTAGCTAGTTAGTTTCGGGTTTCTTCGTCATTCTCAGATTTCATTTTTCTAACCTAAGTAAATGATATAAGCCAAAGTTACTCCATTCGGACAACCAAAAAACACTGTAAAATTAATAAAACAAAATTTTTGATGTTTTTAATTTTGAATAAGCGAAGAATTTTATATTTCATGCTCCTGCCTTCTCTCAAACAAAAGAATGCGTATTTAAACTTCTTTTGTTACATTGTTGTAACTATTTTACATTCCTAAATAGTATTACATTGCGTAAGTGTAGACTTAAGTATGAAATATGAATAAATTATATATTTCTATGCATTTTGCTTAATCTTTCAATGAAACTGCATTTTTTTAAAAAGACTCCATCCGAGTGATGAAGGAACGCCCTATAAAAACGCTCCTCCCCTCCGTAAACAAATCCTAATCCCAGCCCACTTTATAAAAAAAGTCAGTTTAGTGAACAGAGGTGGGACTGACTGAACCAGCCTATAAAAAACAAAATTTCATGAAAGGGACACTCACTCTAATGAAATGGATGAGGATCTTCTCCCGAATATGAATCGAATGGGATGGGATCAGAGAAAATGGAATGCTAATTCTTCCTTCCCCAGCAAATGCAATGCAATGGAGTTAAGTTATTAAACAGCATTAGTCATTCATATACCTAATTCTACTTACTTACAAGTAATTTATAACTGTCACATTAAAAAGGGCTAAATTCTCATTGCATGAAAGGAAAGCAGAAGAAGTGCACTCGCCGGTATGGAATTATATTTATTTAGGTCATTTCATAAAAATATTTCCCTCCTGAACAACAATGCAATGGATGGAGCTCGTACACAAATGCAATTTAAAATGTGTATCCCAACACAATTTTCACAATACACAAAAAGGGAATTTACATAAATCTAGCCTCTTTATATATATTTGCCATTATTTATTAGAATGTCAGTTGGAGTGAGGAAGAATGGCTCTCTAAATAGGAGTCTCATTTCACCACACTCTGTTATTTCCAACCAGTTAGTTCATAATAATTTGTGTGTACGTGTGGGCAAGGAGCAGAAAGAGCACTAGTTTCCCATTGTTGCACTGCAATAATAATAATACAAAACATTAAGTCCCATCCATCACTTTGTTATAGTGTTAAATTACCGAGAGTTCATGAATGGAATGGACTCGAACGAACACATTATGAAAAAAAAATGTTTAATCATATTACGACGAGGCTAAAAAGACAGCCTCCTTTTTTATAATCCGACAAGGCTTAAAACTTGTTATCAACAGATTGCAACAGTATCTCATATTTTATTAACCTCCTTTTCGAATTCCATTCATCGGATTGGGATAGAGAGAGAGAGAGGAAGGAATATTTAGACTATTTTAGATGACATGCGTTTAGCCCCCACATTTTACAGGGTCCCTTCCGCAGTAAAATACGTAACATCATCGCCGCAGCAGAAAGCTAATAATTTTGTATAGGCTAATTTTTAATTTTAAGACTGGTTTTGTTAAAATTTTGATGATTAATTGTTTTTTTTACCTTGATCAATGAGATGAGATGATTAGGATTGAACTTAATTTGGGTTTGACATTTGTTCATTTAAAATTAAAAAAAAAATTAGTTACCGGTATTCCCACCCAGTAACGAGTACAACATTATTGCCTGCCTAACTTAATTGCTATATTTTAATATAGTAAATTAATAATATTAGAATAGTATGTACACCACCCATGTACAATTTACAATTATAAGTAACGCGCATTATTAATGTATCTCACCTTGTTACACGGCCCGGCCCGGTCACCCATCCACCAATAAATTGGTGACGAGCTTGCTTAACCCGTAAGATCCTCCTGGAACCGATGTGCTCAACGTGGGATGACCGTTGGCATCTTACATAAGAAAGTAAAGGATATTCATCCTCCTCATGCAAATTTATACTTTGCATAAATTTAAAAAAGTAGATTTGTGCTAATGCAGTTGAAAGGGGTTCATTTGCATGAAGTAGATAGTATGACCTGATTTGCATATCTGTGAGTTGGCTTTAAAATTTGCATAACGAATTGGAAAGTGAAAAATGAGATCAGAATCAAAGAAATACAAATGAAATACAAAATCCACCACATAAAAATTGATTACAAGTTTGCTTTTCAAAATACGGAAAAATTCAATTTAAAAGATTTTTTTACAAACTTGTCCCTGTCTAGTAAGTCTAAGTAAAATGTTTATGAAATACTTAATTGTACTTCAACCGAAATCTTGTGATCATTCATATTTTTTTCTGTTGACTATAACCACTACTAAAAGATTCGAAAGAACCGTTCGATTGTTGTAGTAAGCTGGACAAGGATTCAATTTTACGATCTGTTGCGTAACTCTTGGTGGTAAGAAGGGTAAACAGTTTGTCTCATATTTGTTCAAAGTAGCAGTAAAAAGAGATAACGAAGTGGATCGAGTGAAAGGTACCATACAGGAACAGGGTAGGATATATAGCTTGGCTTATTACTGGAGTTCGCTGTCCCTTCAAATTCGTGATATTCGTTCCGAGCTTTTTTGTATTCTGCCAGACCTTTTTGGGTAATTTACAGCAATATAGATGGTCATTAAGATTGTAATCCTTTGGGGACACCACCATGAAGGGGAGAATAGAATAAAAAAATCTGATTTTTACCAAAGTTAACTAACACTACACTACATAGACCACACGTCACACTGTTGTATTATCCATAATATTTATTGAGTTCTACATTTTCCCTATTTTGGACATTTGTCCCCTAAAAAAGATAACTAGTCCCATTCAATCATCCCTGGACAGTTTAGTTTAGCCGGATTTTTGAAAACGCGTTGCCTGATGAGCCTGCCTTCCAATCCATTATAAATCTCCAGTCTTACCAGAAAAAAAAACTGTCACATACACAAGTTAAATTAAATAATGGCAGGGGCAAGGAGAAAAAAGTAACTCATGTTATGTAATAAAAGATTTTTTTTTAAATTCGAGCTACTTTCGTCCATTGTTGCAAATCTCATCCATCTTTTAATCTATTCTAGTATGATTATTATGCACTTTTATGAACTCTACCCAATTCAA
>JAQIWX010000670.1:0-14631 GCA_034696785.1 Lepidocyrtus cyaneus | reverse complement strand
GTTGTTGCTGTGGTTGGGAGACCAACACTTGAACGGGAGGAGGTGGAGGTTGATGATGTGGCGGTGCTTGCGAGAAGGGAGCCATCGGTGGAGCCACAGAAACTAAGCTCTGTTGTTGAATAGGCGGTGGTGGAGGTGGTTGTGAGGATGGCTTGGTCACCATCACTACCACCGGCGGTGGCGGAGCGGACTTCACCGCCGTCACCATTCCTTGAGTTGAGATTGGAGGTGGGGCTGACTTGGTCGCGGTCACTAACGGCTGTGATGTTGTTGTTGTTGTTACCACAACCACAGGTGGTGGGGGCGGCGGAAGGACCGGACACGGGGTCGAACTTGAGTTGACAGTGGAGATAGGCACAGGAGGATTATTGGCAGCAGCAACAGCTTTAGTTACTGCTGGAGGAGCTTGAAGTCTTATCTGAGTTGGAGGAAGAGTGACCACTGTGTGACTCTGGCTATTTGAAGAAGAACATGTAGAGGGGACAGCGCTAACAGTGGACGTCGGCCCTGCCGTTGTTTGCGGCAGGATAGGCGTGGTGGTGGTTGGCTGACAATTCACCGTGGAGTTGGGAGTGGAAGGCTCCTTCCCCGTCGAGTTCATCGTGGTGGCAGGGGCAACAACGGCTGCGACCGCAGCCACCACCGAGTTCTTCGTGAGCACTTGGATGGAGGTAGTGTTCCCAGTGGAGGTGGTTGAAGATGTGGAGGCTGGAGTGGAAGTAGCCGGAACGGATGTGGCCTGTGAGGGAATGGAGGGACCACTCTTCGGTTTGGTGTTTGTCACAGCTACGGAGACAACTGTTGCTGGAGCAGTAGCTGCTGCTGCTGGTGCTGAAGTTGTCGTTGGAAGAGCATTGGAAACGACCACTTTCACAGTTGTTGGTGGAGGTGGCGGTGCAGTATTGGTTGTAGTCGTCCCTGGAGTGTTTGTCGTAGCTTGCGGGACAACGGAAGGCGCCACCAAAGTATTTTTCACAGCCATTGGCTCATTCACCACCGGAGGTGGTGGTACTGGAGGCGGATGATGCTCATTCGAGTTGGCCACTGTTGACGTTGATGAACCAGTCTCCGAGGGTGGAGAGGAGGACTCCCCATCCACTTGGTCATTGTGGGCCTCATTATTCAGGTCACTGCCCCCGCTGGTGCTCACCGTGATCGTTGTCGCTTGGGTGACCACCTCAGCCTCAGGGGCGGAGTTGCTTGCGGTGGTCGCATTATTGTTGTTGTTCGCCGCCTGGACACTTTCATTAATGACTGAGAAGGGGCTGCCCCCCTTGAGACCCATTTTGTGACAGTCGGCAGACCAGGAGAAGGTGGGGAACGGGAGGATCTGATGATTTTGCCCACCTCCACCACCACCTCCTTGCTGACTTTGTTGAGTATTGGCTCCACCGGCGGCTGAGGTGACGACGTAGTCCACCTGAGTCGGCGTTGTTGGCGGAGCACAGGAAGAATACTGATCCATTCCGACGAATTGGCCGGAGGAGGAGGAGTCCATGCTTGTGGGTGTTGGTGGGGCATGGCTCATTGGTCCGCCTGTCATTCCCTCCATTCCTGGATGACATTGCTGCTGCTGCTGTTGTTGTTGCTGCTGTTGCTGCATTCCAACATTGGAGCCGATGGGGGTGTGAGGTCTACTCCCTCCCGTGTTACTCCTCGGCGTCATCGGATTTTCCACACTTTGAGGTCGATCACCGGTCATGGGACTGGGAGCTCCGATGCTGCTACTCCCGGAAGGTCTTCTCATGGGGGAGGAGGCCGGACTAACTCTGTTCTGGACCATTTGCATGACGGCAGCGGAAGTGGGCGGACTGCCCAGTCCCCCTACCGGTGTCATGGGGGAGGGGCTCCGCATGCTCATATTCATGTTGGGAGTTTGATTGGGACTCTGAGCGGGAAAGGGGACCCTCGGATTCCCTCCATAATGCTGTTGAGACTGCTGTGGGGACATGGGCATCCCGGACATGGCATTCGAGAACTGCTGCTGCGGGCCCTTCACCCTGGCCAACAGCTCTTGACTAATCCCCACCCGCTGGAAACGTTGAGGTGAGGACATCTGACCGGAGAGGAGCTGACCCCTGACTAATTGCTCTTGACTAATTGGCCCTGGCTGATTCAGCCGCATCCTCCCCATCTGCTGATGCTGCATGGGGATCATGTTGGGATTGATCCCCCGGACGATCATGATTCCGCCCGGCTTCCCACCCACGATTTGGTTGGGTCCGCCCGGCTGCTGCTGCACAATTATCTGTTGGTGAGGCCCTCCAGGGGAGCCCACATTCTGGGATGCCATCCTCATCTGGACTTGCTGACCCCCCACAATCCCAGATGGAAGCCGGACGTTCTGCCCCATCGGTCTTATCTGATTAGGATCGTTGCTGGGGCTAAAAGGCATTTGATCCTCCATTTGACCTCCAGGCCCATGCTTCCCCGTGTTCACCCCCACCCTCGGCGATGTCTGCGACAGTGCTGTGGAGTGGGGTCCGGGACTGGGTGTGAGTGGACTGGCCATTGGCGAATGCTGCATCATCGGGGACGGTGACAATCCGCCCGCCATCCCCGGCGAGGAACTCATATGCATGGGGGACTGCGGCGTGGAGGAGTGATGTAGCGGAGAAGAGCCCGGGTTCGGCCCCAGAGGTGACATTTGCGGCTGCATACTATTCTGCGGCTTCCCGCCCATCATTTGATGCTGCTGTTGCTGATGCTGCTGCTGCTTCTTCTGCTGCTTGTTCCGATAGTCTTGGGTGAGGAGTTGGTGCTGTCTGCTCTGCTTTCGCGCCTGCTCCAACTGCTTCTGCAGGCCGGGGAGCTCCCTCCCTATCCGCTCCAACTCCAGATTGTCCTGCTCACTCAACTGACTATTTGATTTCTTGAGCTGGCGGAGCTTGCAGTTTATCGCCTTCTTCTGCTTCCGCAGCTTAGTCACGTCCGTCTCCACATTCTTGAGCTGCATCCCCAAAACATTTTGCTGATGGTAAAGCCACTGCTCATACTGGACTTGCTGTTGCCTCTCCTGCTCCGTCGTGGGATGTTCCGGAGGATTGGGCGGAGGGGGCAAGGACTGCAGCTGGATTCGCTGCTGATTCCCTCCACCAGCATCCATCCCTTGCATGGATGATCCCGGAGGCCCTTGCTGCTGCTGCTGCTGTTGACTCACACCTTGGCCCCCTTGATCCATTTGCCATTGCTGCTGAGGTGGTGGTGGTCCACCCACCCCTCCACCTCCACCCTGTTGTGGATTGGGATGAACCTGACTAAGCTGGCCTGATGCCGTCCTAATATAGACCCCCGGCTGCTGCCCCACATTTCCTGGCATGTTCGGCGGCGACAAACTCACCGCCATATTCCCAGCCCCGCCCAACACATCCGCTTTCAGTCGCTCAAAATCAAAGTCACTCAGAAGGGGCTCCTCCGGCGCAGCCCCCATCAGGCCCTGTTGGACATGAGGAGGGATCTGCTTCTGCTGCTCACGCTTCTCCTGCTCCAACAAATCCTCCAACAGTAATGGCTGCTCCTACACAAAAAGTTTTCGTAAAAAAATTCACAAAAAAATCCAGCCTTCATATAAAAAACCATAAAGCTTCCCCTCCCCCCATCCATAAAAAAACTGATCAGATCATCTTCAAAGAAAACAAACTTCCAGACACACTTCCTTGTTAAAAAAAGTTATATAATATAATATGATAATAAGAACAAGCTTTGGATTCTAAAAAACAAAAGTTAGTTAGTTTTGCAGAGAGAGAATGCTCAGAAAGTAAAAAAACAAGACTGTTTTTTTTTAAATTTCTATTTTCTAAAATGACGAGATTTTTTTTGTTTGTTTTTGTTTTGTTGTTTGTTTAAATAAAAGTTTTACCTGAAGAAGAAGAGTTCTACGTTGCGGAGTCAAGTGAAGGTGGGAATTAGGAATGGAGGTGATAGAAGAAGGATTTGAAGCATTGAGCGAGGGTGGTCTGACCCCAGGAGGAGGAGCCAGTCCTGAGATGGGAGTTCGAAGTCCCGTCATCCCCGGCGGGACTGTCGGAGCATCGCCGCCACCACCACCACTACCATTTCTAGGACCCATCTACTCTCCCCCGCAAAATATATATTTTTTTTTAATTTTTATCAGCCCCCATCAAAACCAGGTCAGCCACCACCACCAAAACCAAGGCCGGATTGCGAGTTTGTTATATGTACAGAAGTCAAACAGGGATAGAGAGAGAGAGAGAGAGAGAGAGAGAGAACAAAGCGAGAAGAATAAAAATTAGAGTTGAAAATTGAGTTTTTACAAAATAAATTCAGTTATTGATTTAATTTTTACATTTAATTAAAAGAGTTGAAGCAAAATTGAAAAGAAATATTCAAAGACTCTTTCCATGTTCGTTCAATTTAAAAAAAAAGTTTTAGTTGTTAATTTGAAAAAGAAAATAATAATGGTGGTGTTAGTCAAGGTCTACTTTTTTTTTGGAAGCGATTTAACGAGAATTGTGTGGAATGAAAAAAATAACTAATAATAATAATAAAAAAGTGAGAAAGGGTGAATGATTTTTGTTTTTAAATTTCTGATTCTTACCTGAGGTCTCCCCGGATACGGTGGAGGTGGTCCGGGATATGGAGGAGGAGGTGGTTGCTGCTGATGCTGGGCGGGATGATTGGAATGTGAAGCTGGAGGTTGTTGGGCTCCCCCACCGGCTCCGACGTTTGAGCCGGGATGAATCTGATAGTTTGGATTTGTGCCGGAGGCGAGCATATTATGGGACTGCTGGTTGGACAGGGTGTCCGTCACTTTTGTGGATGATGATGATTTGGAGGTGAGGCTGGGAAAGTCTGGGATGGTGTCTTTTTTGCCGCCCTCTTTCAGCTCCGTCTCGTCCTTCCGACCCTCCTCCTTTTCGTCCTCTTCTAGATCCAGGTTATCCAAAATATTTGTTTTTTCCCCGCCCACGACGTCGTCCAACTCGGAGTCGGCGTATTCCAGGATGTTGAAGTCGTCGCCCATGCCGAGCAGCTCGTCGTCGTCCATTCCCAGATCGGCTAGTTCGGAGGGCTCGCCCTCGACGCCGTGGTCGGTGTTGTGCTCTTGCTCCAGCTTTTCCAGCTCTTCGGTGACACTGTCCGGGAGTTCTTGATGGTCTGCCATGGCGGCGGCGGCCGTGGTGGCGACATTTTCGGAAGAGGTGGAGACGACGGATGAGACCATTGAGATTTGCTGTTGTTGTTGGTGTTGCTGGGCCGCGGCGGCGGCTGCAGCTGCGGCAACGGCGGCAGCGGAGTGCATGGTATGATGAGGAGATAGTTGAGGTGTGCTGACGACTACGGGACCGGAAACGGGAGGAGCGTTGAGAGGACGTCCAAGCTGTTGGGCGAGCATCGAAGATGTTGTCACCCCGCCAGACATTCTCTGCTGGACAACAAGGTGGTCGTAAGGATCCAGCGAGTTTCGTATTTGGGGGGAAGGGGGTGGCCCAACTGAATGGAACTGGTTGAAGCCGGCGGCCCTTTGCTGTTGCTGCTGGTGTGACATTTGTTGTTGTTGTTGTTGCTGGGACTGGACGAGAATGCCTCGCTGTTGGTGTTGGAGGAGGATCCTCGCTCGGGGATCCATTCCCGGGGAAGCCAACCTGAAATCCCCCATTTGAGGTTGTCTTTGACCCGGCTTCCCAGGGTGAAGCGGCATCCCACCACCCACCCGCACATGCGAGGGCAACAAAGGCTGGCGGAACTCTCCAGGCATCCCATTGTTGGGCCCTAGAGGGACGCCCATCCTATGCGTGATCTGCTGTTGTTGTCCATCCACCGTTGTAGTGGATAGCCCTTGAAGCTGCTGCTGCTGCTTGTTAGGATCGTCGGGATGCAGACCCCATCCGGAGGAGGGTGGGGGTGGCGGACGGATTTGAGAAGGCACTTCACTCCCTTGCGGCACTTGACCTTGCTCCAACTTTTTGATTTGCTGGCGCTGGAGCAGTCCCCGCAAATGCTGTTTCGCCTCTGGGGCCTGGCCCATTTGGTTATTGAGTCTGTTGGGATCATGCTCCGGACCGGGGGACTGCTGCTGCTGCTGTTGTTGGGACACAAGCGGACTGTTATTATGACTGAACTGATCCTGCAACACCTGCTGTTGCCCTCCTCCCATCCCACTCCCATCCTCGAACGGCCTCCCTTGCGACTGCTGTGGAAGGGGAGAATGGGAAACATTGTCCACCGGCTGTGGTGTCGCTGGCGGCGTCCCATAAATATCGTTTTGCATCGGTGGCATCCCCTGTCGAGGGGGCTGCTGATGGGAGAACGTCAGCCTGGCATAAGGCTGCCCACGAATACCCTGCGGACTCTGGACATCAGGTCGAGTCTGATAAACACCGGATGGGGAAGGAGGCGGCATGGGCACCGTCATATTTGGAGGTCGCGGACGGGCCATCCCCAATCCACCGGGGAATGGAGGTCTCGCCAAAGGAGATGGAGAATGAGGGCTCTGCAAAATATTAAAAAAAAACAGCGTTAACATCTTGTCCTTACATAATCCATTATGCTTCCCTCCCAAAATCAAACTCTTTCCCTCCTCTCACCTGCAGCGGCTGTCGCACACACTCAATCCCACCGGGACTCCCGGGAGGCATCATCCTCTGCACCCCACCCATATGGACGGGGCTCCCAGGCGCATAAGGCATGACCGGCGGAGTACCCGGAATCCCTCCAGGACTCCCGGCCAACACATCTTTGCTATGCTGCTGCTGTTGTTGCTGCTGCTGATCCGCCCCCGGCAGTCCTCCCACTTGTTGCTGCTGCTGTTGTTGGCGCAGCTGCTGCATCTGCTTCCACTGTCGCTCCTCCTGAGTTTCCGTCCTCGCATTTTTGTTCTGACCCACCGGGACCTTCTCCTGATCCTGCTTCAGAAAGTGAAACAAAAAAAAACAATCCATATTACTTTCTACTCATCTTCCTCTTAACATAAATAAATAACCTTATCGTATAGAAAAAGCTTGAAAAGATATTCCCACTTAATTAATTAATTAATTAAAAATATATATCATAATCTTCCCCAGCTATTTAGGATAAGCCATGTCAACATTTAACTAGAGTAGTAAGAAATACCAAGCCTAAGAAAGAGAACAAGTGCAGAAACTACATATTAACAAAATTAATTATTAAAATTATGTAAATTGTTATATAATTATTTTTTTTACAGAAGAATTAACTAATTTTTTTTTAATTATTTTTACAACTACTTTTAACAGCATTCGCAGAAGTTCCTCCGTATCATCATGCTCTGATTTACCACCATCCATCCTCACAACCTTATTAACAAACATCAACAACACAAAACTCTTTTTAAAAAGGAAAAAGAAAACTTTTTCGGAAGCTACTTAATTAATGATTAATTAGCCCCCCCCCCCCCCAAAAAAACGAGAAACAATTTTGTTCAACTCATGCAAATCACCCAACAACTAATCATAGTTCAACTCAAGTCACTAACAACCATCTACAACTTTTTTTACATTACAAAAATGTCTATTTTCCCTTTCCTATCGCTTCTTTCGCGTCTCTAAATCAAATACATAGTTTTACAATCAATCAAGCTTAATCATCATCATGCCATTTAAAGTTATATAACTTTGTTTTTACAACTTAAGTTACGCTCTATAGTCTGGCTCAACTTCGCTCATTCCCAATTACATTACAATTACATAATTATAAAATGAACGGAAACGGCGACATATGGACAATAAAAATTAACTACTTACAAATATGATTTACTCTCGTCGTAGCTATATAGGTAGGTATGTAAAACTATTAAGGAAGCTAATTATCTTTTTTTTTTACAGCCCGCCGGAGCGATACAATAACACTAACTATTTTTGTAGTACATACAAAAAATAAACGTAGAGAAGGAAAGAAAAAGAGATTTAATAATAATTAAAAATAAAATGATGTTGATGATCTGATACTTGATACTCAATCACGTAGTTCTACTTATGTTTTGCATCCCAAACGGAAAAATATTTACAGCTTGACAAAATATCAATCATTGCGCATGCTCTATATGTAATTATAATTAAACCGACTCATATATGTATGTACAGGGAGGGAGGGTCCTTCAAAAAATTCTTTATCGATTAAAACAAATGAGCAATTCATGAGCGATGAGAATTTTGTTGAAAAATTTGTTGAAACGTTTAGGTAAATTATTGGCTCATGATTTGATACATTGTGACATTGACAATACTTTTTTTTTTGTCATTAAAATTGTCGGAGGCCATGGAAACCATTTTTGATTGGGTGGAGTGGAGGGAGGAGGAATTTTTGAAGCACCCTGTATATAGCTAAACAAGTAACTATGATAGCAGCATATAGCCAGCCATCAATCTATTTACATGAGAAGGGGTTGATAAAAAATTCTATTATGATATTTGACATTTGACAAATAGATTTTTCATACCTCTAATTTTGAAATTTTTACAAAGCAGAAGAGGGATATAAAAAAAACTATATTTTGGAATTTTGGTAAAGGAATAAAAATCAAAACGTTTTTTTTTGGGGAAATTGGTACGGTAAACAAATCAATTGATGTAGCTTTCTATGAAAAAAAAATAGAAACAAAATGGTAGAATAATAATGTTGATTTTGAAAATAAAAAAATATCTGGGAAAATGTAATGCAAGCGATAAAGGAAACTTAAATGAGGGGTTTTTTGTTAGTAAAATAAATAAATAATTTTCCCAATAATAAATTTAAGAAAAAAAATGTAAATTCAAATTGGCAATTTTTGGCATTCCAGTTACAAACAAGTATGAAAAAAGAAGGACAATGTTTTTTTTTAAGTGATTGATTGTTTTGATGAAGCTCACCAAAATCCCCGAAAAATCTCTGCAGTTCTCTGGGGAATTGCTGAGGGATCTGAGTTGATGGCTATGGGGATGCGGAGGCAGGTGGAGGGGATGATGCTCACTCCCATACGAGTACTTGTGATGAAGATGAGCCATGGGATGGATGGGGGAGTGATGATGCATATTATGAGGAGAAGGAGGAGGAGGATGCTCCTTCCCCCCATCCCCACCACCACCACCACCCCCCATGTAGAGGGGTGAGGTTGAAGACAAACTATTATTAGCGTTACTACTACCACCACCTCCACCAGCAGCACTAGCAGCAGCAGCAGCGACAGACTTAGGCGAGTTCAAGTGTAAAGCGTGAGGATGGGGCGGGAGGTGCGGATGGGGATGAGAATGGTGAGGGGAGGGGGAATGGGGAGGGATGGAATTCGGGGAGTGATTGCTACAAGAGACTATCCTTGAGAAGGACTGAACACAAGGGGACATCGGGATCTCATGGATGGAGGAGGAGGAATAGGAGGGAGAGGAGGAAGCAGAGGAATAGCAGCAGCCCATATTCGGGCTATCCGTAGGAGGAGGATGCGGATGACCGCCCCCCGAGGGGGATGCCCCTACCATGCCATAGTCGTGATGATGTTGGGACGGCGGAGGGGGATGATGCTGCTGCTGCTGAGGATGATGATGTGGCGGCGGCGGCCCATGATGATGGGGATGCGGCGGATGGTGAGGATGAGCATGATGATGATGATGATGATGATGGTGGTGAGGATGCTGCTGCTGCTGCTGCGGGGGATGATGGGGATGAGGATGATGATGGTGATTATGCTGATGATGCGGGTGGTGATGCTGCTGCTGCTGAGCTCCGCAGCAGGCGTCGAGGTCAACCTCGGTTTTAATGATAGCTGGGGAAGAACTAACTTGTGGTGGCCCATTCCCATGATGGGCGGAGGGGTCACAGCAGTCGGGGGAATGACTGCTTGCTAGAGAAGCTTCGGACTTTATCACACCATCACCAACCCTGCTCTCTTTCGGCATCTAATATACATATACACAGGCCAGATATAGAGTAGTAGTAGTAGAGTAGTTAGGTTGGAGAAAACAAAAAAAACAACAACAACAAGAAAAAGAAAACCAAAAAGAGTTTTACAAAAAAGATTCAAAAGTTAAGTATGTAAATATGCACAGTTTTTGAGAGCAGAGAATTAAAAAAAAACGGCACTCCATCAAAAAATACCAACAAAAAAATAACGAATAAATTAATATTTGGTAAATGTAAATTATTTTTATGTTATCAATCATTTTTTTAGTATCATTATTAAATTAAAGTCAATTTTTTTTGTTTAGGATTTTGTGTTGGCAGTGGTGTTTTTATTGTAACCGCTGCGCTGCGCTACTACGCTTAAAGTTAAAGAAGGGATATTTGTGTCAATGTTTATTTTTTGTGTGAACCGTCACCAGAATGCTATACTTTGTTTGTTTTTTTAAAGAGAGAGAGAAGAAAATAGTTCAACTAAGTTTTTGTTTTTGGTAGATAAATAATTAATTAAGGAAGAAAGTGCGCTTTGAGGAATAAATGTGTGTTTGTGACGTGGCGTATTTATAATTGATTGATATGGTTAAAAAACAAATATGGGCAGTGAAAGGGTGTTTGTTTTTTTTTTGTCAAGCGGAGGAATATGATTAGGGGGGAGCTTACCTGTTGTGCCTTCTGCATCCGACTGGCTGCCCGGTTCTCACGTGCCTTTTGTAAGTAAGGGGCTTTCTTTTCTGTGGAGAGGCTTCTCCAGATTTTGGAGATCTGCTTGGCCCTTTCATTCCAGCCTGATAAAATATGAGTGGAAGGATATGTAATAATATTAATTTAGGAATCTCTTCATCAGACATTTGAATTGGTAGGCTTGAAAGATTTTTTTGAGGAATGGGTGGCTTCAAAAACTTACTGGCATAATCTCGTTTCAGTTCGGGATGATTGAGATTGGCGTATAAGACACAGGAGATGGTGGCATTTGGTCCGAGTGCCTCGTCCGCCTCCCATTTCAGCATGCTCCTTTGATTGTAGCTACTGGGCTGATCTGAGTCCACATCCGGGGTGGAAGCCGGCCATGGGCTGGGCGGCTCTGAGAAGGCTGGGCTGAATTGCGGACTGCTGTAATAATAATATAAAATACAAGGTTAGCATAACAATTAATTAGAATGGCGAATAATTAACAACGAATGATAATACTTACTTGCTGTACTCGGATGGGTAAGGGGAAGGCGGAGGGAAATTAACCGGGGATGCAAGATTTTGCTGGAGAGCTGTCCCTCGAGGAAGACCTGGACTGGCTTGAACTGGAAAATAAAAAAAATGTCCACAATATTATTTAAATGATGATTTATTGTTAGGAAGTGAAAGATTTTTGGATGGTGAGATGGTTTTCGAACCTGGACCGGTTGTCGCAAGATTAGGTGGTAGTGCGGTTGATGGACTGGTCGCAGTTATGGACGAAGCCGGCATCGGTGGATTAGAATTGACTCGTGGTGCTGGAACTTCAGAGGCGGTGGGGACGTTGCCCACTTGTGAAAACATGGTTTCGTTAGACTCCTCAATAAGCACTCCCTTGAAGATGTCCTCCACGTCTTTGGAATCCATGGAGGGGAGTCCGGGATCGATCCCCTCGAGCCCGAACTGGGAGTTGAGAATGTCGTTAAACTCATCCTTTGGATTTACATCCTGAGAACTTTGGTCCAGGGAGAAGTCGTTGCTGTCTTCAGCACCAGCTATAGAATCAAACAGGTAAAGTTAATGTTTTTTATATTTTTTTAAGTCATATTTTCTTCTTAAATTATTATGTAATTTTAATTATTTCATTTTCTCCATACCTCTGAAATCTACCAATCCCTCCTCCACCTTGATGTCATCCCCTTCATTCATGATATTATCCATGAAGTCATTGTCCAAGAGATCCCCCGTTAAAATATCTTGGAAGGCCATCTCCCCATCATCATCCTCCACAAGGTTAGGATGAAGTTTGCGAACATCCTTGGAGACCTCTGTGGGAAGGCTGTTGTGGGGCTGGAGTGGGAGTGGAGCGGGATCAGAAACGTGACGATTGTCTGGCTTTGTCTTCTCGCTTGACTTTTGCTTCGCTTTGATTGCTTCAATTTCTTTGATTTCCTCCTACACAATTCAAATCAATCAGAGGGAAATGATTAATCCATCTCACACTTACAAATTGTAGAATAGCTATATTCTCTTTTACCTTTGAAAGTTTAATGACGTTCTCATTCTTAATGGAAGGAGAGCTCTCTTCCAGCTCTTCAGTGGTATTAACAACTAAATCAGTCTCTTTCGAACTTGGTTCAAGTAAAGCTTTTCCAAAGAAGGCCTCCTGGTTTGGGGGGAACAAAACATAGAAAATGGTTTATTTTACCGTCCGTTTCTAATTATTGGAATTGCTGCTTGAATTTTATTTCATTTTTTATTTATTTCAATGTTACCTGAAGATACACTGGAAAGTTCTCTACCAACTTATTTTTATTGACTTTTCTCCGTTGAGCTTTTCTTTTTGGTTTCTCCCCGTCCGCTACCGGGAACTGATCCAGACTTGGATCGTCATCGTAGTTAAATCTTGGTCCCCTAAGCCTAACTAAAAATCCGCCTACGCCTAGCTTATTTTGGCTTCCTCGCTGCTTCTTCTTCATCGACTCTTTGTCTGCGAAAGAGAGAAACAATCAAACAGAGCATGTCAGCTAAGTTAGTCTGAATCCGTTACAAACAATTATCGAAACATTGACTCCGATGAAAACAAGTAAATAATAAAAACAAACCTTTTTCATAAGCCTCAGCTTCCTTAATTTCCCTTGACTTTTCTTCAACTGTGAAAAAAAAGTAACCGAGTTTAATTTTAAATCAACTACTTCACCATGTAAATTACAACTAATACTTAATCATTGTCCTTAATTCTCTTTCTTACCTCCCCCAGATACAACTGACTCAATGGCCGCCAATATCCCAGCCTCCATGTCCGCAATGTTTGGCATCTTCTTCCGCTTCTTTTTGGGCTGCTCCGTGGTCAAGGATTTTATATGAGACATGCCGGCATCCGACAAAATAACCCCGTCCATGGCGTGAGACATGTTCCTCAAGAGATCTAGAGCAATTAAGTCCACAAATAAAATTAGCAACATGAGTTTTTGTACTCCTCTGAGGTAATTTGCAAGTCACTTTGCTTTTCATCCTGTTATGAAACATACCTGGAGACTTTGGAGGATTTTCAACTTTGGTAACGATTGGAGGAAGGAGGGCAGGGAGCGGTCGTAAATGTGGAGGGAGGATGTCCTTCGGTCGACATAACACACAACTATAGTTCTCATCCGAACACTTCTCCGCTTCGTCGTCATTCTTAATTGAGTCGCAGTTTGCATGAAGCCATCTAAAGGAGTAGAGTAAATACAAAGATTATTATACATATTGACATACGTGATTGTTACAAGCAAGTTATTTTTTTTCATCCTCCTTATATCTTACCTATCACACTTGGAACATTTGATTATCAACACTCCATCAGTATACTCTAGTTTGCAAACCGGACAGGTTGAGTAGGAGGCACAAGGACCGCAGGTGGTGTAGTTAGACCACCATATACTGTTCTTCCCGGGATCGTTGGATCCACAATATTGGCAGGTGACGCACCTACAAATCACAATCAGTCCCCACAATAATCATTAAAACTTTTAGTTACAACATTATCCAAAAGGTACAAAAAAATGTGAAGTTTAGTTTAGTAAAAGAGTGTCGTCATCCTCTCGTACCATTTGCACTTCCAAGTCCCATGGGGCACACTATCTAAGGGAGGATCCATACAGTAAATATGAAAAGACACATCGCATTCATCACAAAGTATTAATCTGGCTTCATCATTCCGCTGGCCACACCCTTCGCAGACCGTACAGTCCAAACAGCGCCAACCTTTCGTGAGGATCACTCGATTAACCTGGATCAATAATAAAATATACAATCATTAAAAATCACTGTCTAAGTTCATCCAGTTCACTTTCTAAGTTTCTTTCATTTTTATTTTTCAAATCTATTTTTGTTTTACCTTAACATTAGCACAATAAGGGTGGTAACTCTGACCACACTGAGCACAAGCAATTAGTCGACCCTCCAGGTCATTGCCATAAGCTCCACACATCACACAGACATCCTGCTGCAACACGAAGTCATCCCGGGCTGAACACAATATCATACGGTTTTCCTGGCCCACGGCGGGCTCATCCCGCTCCGGTGGGAGGGAGTCTGTTGACGCTCTCTGAAAGGAAACCAGATCAAAAACAAAATATTATTATTATCATCATCCATAATTAATAATTTCAACACAATTAACTCGAGCCAGGCATACATTAAATCGTAAATTTTTTACTCACGTTAACTCTCCCCGTCCCATAAATCCTCAGCTTTGGTTTTGGTCCTCGCTTCTTGACAAGGTCGGTCACTTTGCTCCTCCTACTACTAGAATTTGTACTATTTTGTCCCACCCTATCCCCACTCTTCTGTCTGCCTCCGCCACCACCACCACCACCCCCTCCTCCGCCCGCTCCCAGAGGTTTCCGCTTGTGAAGCTTGGCCTCATGGTTTAGCAACTTATTATCCTTTGGTTTCTGGTGCTGATGAGGTTGATTGGGGGGAGGGGTGCTCTTCGTATGATGATGTGGATCACTCTCCCCCGCCGTTGGTCCATTAATCTGTGGATCATACAAAAAAAGACAAAACAAATATTTAAAAATCTCCTTCCAATTTAATTTTTTAATTGATTGAGACATAACATAAATCAAC
>JAQIWX010000669.1:0-14636 GCA_034696785.1 Lepidocyrtus cyaneus | reverse complement strand
TATCAGATATCTTGTATTTCGTGTATCGTATTTCGTATATCAGATATCTTGTATTTCGTGTATCGTATTTCGTATATTGTACGTCGTGGATCATAAGCAAGAACCAAGAATCAAGAAGCAAGAAGCTGAACTCTATGAGTATTTTAGATGCCCCTGTGCTCACACAGGGCAAATAATTATTATTATTGTGATTCATTGAAACAGATAGACAGTGATTAATGCACAAGATTACGGTAAAAGAGAAGATGAACGAAGACGATGATGAGGAAGAGAATAAACATACAGACAGAGGCGGAGCAAAGGCAGCATATGGAAGCGTACTTTATTGAAAAGGTGGAGAAAGGAGATGGGTTGTAGTGTAGCGTAATTTATAGTTGCTGTAATTATCATTATTACTCGTGTCTTTATCTTTTGCCAATAATTGTTTTACAATAAGTCAAACTATTAATACTGATAATTCATTGAAAGGGTTTAAATGGGAATTAGAAATTGAATCTAAAAAACTAGTTAATTTGTAGACTTGCTGCTCATTCTGATTATGCCCCATTTTTTTGTTTACTCTCTCTTATCGGTGCTTTATTAGGTGGTCAAAAACAAAAACGCCATTGCATTGTAGTTAAACTTTATTCTATATTTTGGTTAGCCAATATGGTTTATGTAAAAAATGCAGCAATTAGCTCCCAACCGGGAAAGTAACCGTTAGGATGATATTTATCTGTGTGGTATCTCATCTTGCCCCAACTCCACCAACGACAACATTGAGAAGGGTTCTAATTGATATTATTATATGCATCAGCATCATTTTACAATGAAATAAGACTTGTGTGTAACTTGTGTAGCATTAAATATAAAAGGAATATAAAAACGAGAAACGTTATTTGATGGTGGTGGTGTTGCGTTCACAATGCTGACGCTGCTACTGCTGATATTCAGATTGAGAACGGTGGAGGTGGTGTAGGGTTTTTGGTGGTAGTTGTGGGACAGGAGTTGATTGGGTAAACACCGGGCTTCTCTACTGCTGTTGCTTTACTCTCTCATTTTCTCTTTCTTTGTCAGTTATTATTCTACAAGTATATATACATGCTCAATTTGTTATGCAATTAGTGCTTACAGTAACAGTGCTTTTAACATTACTAAACTTGAGGTAGGTAGGTAGATAGTTGTTAATTTTTGCATTCATATTCATATAAAGTTTATTTTGCATAGGTCGTTCATTTCACAAACGTCGAAGATTTCACAGAACCGAAAAGTTTCGTAGATTAGATTTGGCCGATGTTGCGAAAAAATGAAACAATTACGTCGTAATAACAATACTAATGTATACAGTAGCTGACAACTTTAAACTAAAATATGTACCAAAGCAATTTTATACACGGGGTTGTGTTAAAAAAAATAAAATGATGGTTGGCCGGCCTGATGTAATTGGATGTAATGATTGGATTATGTCCTTAAGCGCTCTCCTATTAGTCTTCCCAAGAGATGTGTCTGAAGAAGGCCAGAATAAACATCTAAAAGGCTACGGTGAGTTAGTTGGCTAATTAGGTATAGTAGATGATGTAGAATAATCCGTGTTTATGTACATAGAAAGTGATGTCCAGACTCCTCAATTGGGAAACAAGAACAACTCAGAGATAGGCTGTTCTAATGCAAAAAGCACCCCAAACCTTCGAACAATACAAATACAAAATACAAAATGGAAATTCAATGATTATTAATCCAATCATAAACTGGATGAAACATTTTGAATGAAAGTGGAAGAAAGTAAATTTCTTGCGATCGAGAATGGGTATGTTGGAGTTTTGTTGTAAATTCCGGCTAGTCCCTCATCTGATCGTAAGTAGTTGCTGCTTCAGATAATGACTATAAGCTATTAACCTGCCAATTTCCAACTCCTAATTTTTTAAACTATAAATAAACAACCAAAATAACAGAAAGATTATACGTTTGTCCCACCAACCCCATAATAAATCATGATGATTTGTTGAATAGATGGCTGTACGAAAGGAGGAAGCTTACAATTCTGGTATGTGCCCTTTCAAAGCAACTTGTTGTTAAACAGCCGGTGAACACTTTTCAGTACCTATTAAAACAAAGAACAAGAAAGAGATTGTCACTACGTAAAACAAAAATTGTCACTTCTGAACAAATTATTTGAAGCTATTGGTTTTTTATTGGTTACAAAATTAGCTTGCAAAATATAAAATTAAAACGACATTTAACAGTGCACAACCATGCTCCCATAAATAATATACCATTTTCATTAAATTCATTTCATTTCATTAACAGTAAAATCTTGTACGCGGTGATAATAATCCCCTTCACTGATGATAATAAACCTACTATTACCTATTACAATTAACTAGTTTCTTTAAAAGCGCAGTTTAAACTGTTAGCACTTGTTGTTGTTTTATAATTATTTCAAATAAATCGTCAATCACCAACACACTTCCTAGCTGCTGTTTGCTTTAAAACGTCAAGCGGCAATGTGTGTTGGTTGGGTGGGTTGTGGATTTATAAGGCACTCAATAAATCATAAGGCACAAAGCAAAAGGATCATCGGGACATATATATATATATCTCATCGTATATGTATATAAATACACACACACACATATATATATAGGTATGTAGTCCAAGGAAAGATGATGATGAATCTCAAAAATTTGCATCTGTCATGCAGAAACACAGACCTCCAAAGCGGAGCTTCATGTACCGCTCATGCAATGCATCAAGTACGTACTTATCTGTACAGATATGTGGCACAGTAAAACGTAAAAGAGAAAAGGATCGTTTGCGTTTCGGTGGTTTCTCTATCCCCCATGATTTGTGATTTGCTGATCGGTTTTACGTTTTACTCTTAAGCTGTTGTTGTTGGTGTATTGAAGGAAAAAAGGCGGAGTGAAAAAGGTGCATTATCATCAAACTCAAAACGTAA
The DNA here is from genome assembly GCA_034696785.1 of Lepidocyrtus cyaneus. Classification (NCBI taxonomy): domain Eukaryota; kingdom Metazoa; phylum Arthropoda; class Collembola; order Entomobryomorpha; family Entomobryidae; genus Lepidocyrtus; species Lepidocyrtus cyaneus. The sequence continues at coordinate 11,701 of JAQIWX010000669.1, read as the reverse complement.
TTTTAGCTTAGTGACGGAGGTTTTACAATCCCCGTTAGTACCTTTTTTTAAGTGAGTGTGTTAATTATAAGATCAAAATGATATCAAAACTAACAATTAAGTTAGCTGGCGCTGCTATGAAATATTTGCTCAAAATGGCAGTTCCTAAACCAGAAACTGCGAATCCGGAATGGACAGGTTTGAAGAAGGTGGTTACTACCAGCCGTTGGAGTGTAGAGGTTGTGAAACAATTCAAGATTGACATTAGTCACACAAAAAGTGTCTTTATCAGACAACAAATCCGTAATTAATCAAAATATAGATATATAAATATACAAATATACAAATTTATTATTTACTATTTCATAATTATTTATATAATATTTTAGTTATGTTGCTAATTGTGCCTTGTTGATAGTTTAAACTGTTCTATATTTTGTAACTGTTCAGCACCTTGAGGATGGGTCGCGGGAATGTCAGCCGTCGGTTTCAGGAATATAACGGCAAAGCACCGATGACCCACACAAACATCAAAAGTAAGCCTCTTTCTATAATTTCAGTTAGGTAACGATAGTGGATGAGATGTAGATAATAGATAATTAAAGTTTATTTGTAATACCTTACGACCTACATACAATGTTCGTTTTTCTTTACGAATTGACCATTTCAGCTGGGATGTCAAGATGGAGGTGTTGGTGAAAGCAGTCCATAACTTTTCCAGAAATAAGCCAAGCACAATATTTGCAGAAATCTATAATTATACTTCCTTTTTTGTAGGGTTAGGGATGTTGGTGATTAACCGTCGTTATTGACAGTGGTTATTAGAAATCAGGATTAACCAAACCACAGTGAAATATGGAGAAAATATAAAAACCATAAACACGGTTAAATAGCTTCACTATCTGAGTATTTTTTTCCAGAGTCAGTGTTTTATTGACTCAAAAATTTAATAATTATACCATAAAAACCATTTGGCCAGTCACCAACATCTCTAATTTTTTCGAACAAGTGTCCAGTTTATGCTTTGATTTAAAAATGTTGTTTTTATTTATTGTTAATTGTTCATATCCGCCAAAAGGCTTTAATTGTAAATAAATTAATTCGAGAAGTGTGTGTTTTACAATTTTAAACTGGAATGATCATTTCTTTTTTGATTTCAACTCATGTAAAAAAATTGTTTTTGCTATTACCTAACCGAATTTAAACCTAACCTAACCTAAAACATACGCCTTGAAGACCAGAATTTGAAGATCAGAATATATATGAAATATTAAACTCAAGGTGCCCGGTAAAGGCTCTTTCGACCGTCGTTTAAACATAATCAGTTTTACTGTTTCTAAACTAACGTTTTCTTTAACTTTCTTTATTTTTTCGCAGGTGATCCCTCATCTGTACAAATACCTGGATGGAGGTGAAATCTTGGCCTGTCGCGCTGTCTGCACAGCTTGGAACGAAGGAGTGGATGGCTTCTTCGAGAATGACAGGTCCCTTCGCCCCTACAGTGACATGGATAGCAACCCTCGACGCCCACAGTTTATTTCCTTGCTGACAAAGAAAGGTCTGGGGGGACTGCACAACCAAACTGAAAATGTCATGGAGTGGGCATGGAAAATGATGGAGCGGAACCCAGCGGGGGTTTTGGTGGCGAGCCACGGGCAAAACCCGTTCATTGGGTGGGATGTCGTCGTCAGCACTTTCTATCCTTATTTCGAAGCTCTAGCAGCTTACGGCAAGTATATTCAGAGCTTGACTGTGTCCATATCGCGGACTGGGCCAGGGGACATTACTAATTGTCACCGGCTGCTCAGCATGGCCACCGTGGAGCAGGACAGATTTTTCCCCAACTTGCGGAGACTCTGCATTGCTCCTGCCATAGACGATATGCGGGATAGGAACTGTCCAATCGACTGGGGCTCAGTGCCAGCTGCCCCACATCTGGAAACGCTTCAGATCCGTACCCGATCATACGACTGCAAACCTCCTCCCAGATTGGTGGAGTCCCTACTGAGCAAGTATCATCTCCAGCTTGGAAGACTGGATGTCGGGCTCAGGGATCAACTCCCACTTGTGTCCCTGCTGGAGTGGCCCAATCTAACTGAATTGCGTGTGGATGGACGCTGGATTTCCAGTGATATTGCTGACTACGGGCTACTGCTCCGAACCAAGATGCCCAACTTGAGCAAGTTGGCCCTGGATCCATTTCCGGAGAAAGCCTCCTGGTCCGAGCTGCTGGAATTTATTGGAAAGCTCTCCCTTTCCACTCGGTTGAGTTCACTTCGGCTCCCTGGCCAACTACAAAACTTACAAGGAAACTCAAACTCAACTGGGGACTTCTGGACAGCACCGGAAACGCTGAAGACATTGGAGACGGAGAACCGCGTCTCAATTTCTGAGCTCGACTTTCTTGACTTCACGTCCTACTCTTTCCTCCGACACTTCCCATTTCTTGTCAATTTGAACATATTTTGGGGGAGCGAAGTTGACAATCCGTTAATCTTAGTTCCTCAAACCCACGATCTCCTGTTGCTGGGAACCGAGGATTGGGAATGGGAAATGGTTGCGGAAGCCACCCAAGATGCAGATTTTGTTGATGACGACGATGGGCTTGAAGTGAACAGATACCTTTACCGGGGGGAGATGTACAAGTCCAACATTTGGGAAGTGTTGCCCCGCCTCAAGGTCTTGACCTTCCGGAGGAACTGCTACACAAGGGAGGGCTACCACAAGTTTAGGAGGACGAAACAGAGTTAACGGAGGAAGGTGCACTATCTATTAATCATGTATTCGTGTATGATTTGATGAATTACTTATTTGTTATTTAAATGAGGGCGGGATCGACTGTTAACAACTCGAGGAATGAACTTAATAAAATTATATAACCAACATCCAAGTCCACAATTATTGTTTAAGTGAATTTAATTATAGCCGAAGACAAACTGCATGGGGACATTTCATATAGCACCTTCATTTCTATTTCACTGTTTGCCACCCACCTTCAAATTTAAACGAAACCAAAAACGGAAATTAATCATAATCCCTTCTTGCCATGTCTCCTCCCATCCCATGTCGTAAGTTATATTAGTTTGAAGACCAACTAGCAAAATTAATAAAAAAAATAGCCTTCAAGTCATTTAATGCACACAACTTCCTTCTCAGCTTGAGAGCTTCCATGTCATACCTGCATAAGGACTTGGTCTTTTGGCCGTGGCAACTTTTACATTTAGATCAAGAGAAAGGACTAGGACTGAATAGGCTGAGAAGAAGAAAACGTTTCAGGTTAGGTATGCATCAATAGATAAGTTGTAGAAGAGGCTGGTTTAGGTAGGATGATGATGGTACTTGATTGTTTTTTTTGGTATTAGAGATGTGCCATGCATTTGACATTAGGGAAAGGTAAATACATGGTCCATTCAATAAACAGGCTGATAAAAGATTTTTTGACTGTTGACTTGATAGGATAAAGTAACAGAAGGGGAGAGAGGAGACTTTATTTTATTTCAAGGGAAGCACTTGGGTGGAAGACAACTTTCAATTTCATCATTGTATTTAATTGTGGAGTGCATGACTAGTGCAATTTGACTAACTAGCAAATTGTTTAAGTGAAACTTCCCATTTTCCTGAAGAACTCTCAAACTATGGAATCAAAATCAATTACCGACCCTCTCCGCTGTAAAAAATGCAACAAATCATTCAGTTGCAAAAGCACTTTAAATCGACACCAGAAAATCCACGATGGAGTCAAAGACTTTGAGTGTCAAGTCTGTAAAAAGAGATTTACTCGGAAGAGCCACTATCAACAGCACCTTCAGTTGCACAGTGAAGATCGTGAGCTATTCAAATGTCCGACATGTTCCGTGAATTATACCCAAAAAGCCAACCTAACCCGGCACATCAAATCAGTTCATGGGAAAGGCCACGATTGGAAGTTAAGCTGCGTCTTTTGTAACAAGCGATCAGGGAGCAATGGGAACCTGGAGATTCACATCCGAAGCCATACAAAAGAGAAACCTTATTTCTGCAATCTCTGTCCATACCTATCTGCACAGAAATCCCACCTTAAGAAACATCTTGCTACTCATCTTCCGTCTCGAACCAGAAGATTCCAGTGCGATCTCTGCCCCAAATCATTCTTCACAAACGGAGAAAAGTTAGGCCATCTTCAAAGTCATTTAGGTGAAAAAGCTTTCAAATGTCAGACTTGCGTCATGGCTTTCAGGACGAAGACAGAATTGAAAAGTCATGAACGAGTGCATTCTGGAGAGAAAGCCCATTCCTGTGCCATTTGTGGAAAGGCATTTTCGCAGAAGCGTAGCCTGGTTGTTCATTTACGTCGTCATACCAGCGAGCGGCCCTGCTAAATGCCGGTTTTGCCAAATGTCATTTACCGTTGGAATTCTTCATCAAAAAAAGGAACTAACCCAGCATGTTACAGTATAGAAGTCTGTTTTGCATTCAAATCAGTTAAAAACTCTTAACAAGGTGCGAACTGCTTTAGTTGAATACTTCATTCTACCTTTACCCTATCTTAAATATTTAGTGAGGTTGTAATTGCTACTTCTGCTTTCACTTTGTCAGCTGCCACTTGTTCTACCTCTCTTTTCCACTGACGATGAGTAAACCAACTTGAGCTGCTTTCCTCACAGAAGATCCACAATGTCCGCTGTCACTCCGCCATGTCCTCCTCCTGTAAATACATTTCACCAATGGACAACTTCCGATATCTACAAAAACGTTTTTAGAGGCAAACCCAAGTCAAAGCAGCGTTTAAATGATGAAATGGTTGAAAAAGATTAATACGATGTACAAATATTTTGCATGCGCTCATTCTACTGATTTTAAACTTTACCTCTTTCTTTGGCAAATATGATTGGTCGAATTTTATAATTTTAAGGAAATGAATACTGTTATCGCAAAACACTGCTATCAATTTTTTTAAATGTTAATTGTAATATATTTTTTAATATGCTAAACTGCATTCAAACCTTTTCTTTTAATGTCAGTGTCCCTATATTTTGTACTTGCTTTCACAAGAAGGACGAATAAATGTTGTAAAAAACCAAATATGATGGGTTATTTTTAAAGCTAAAACTTCAATAAAGATGAATTGTACATTTTCAAAACTTTTCCCTCCTTCTTGAGAAGCTGTTTTGTTCTCCACTGACTTCATTGCCATCGGTCGGCGATAACTTTGCTTGTTGGTTCGGTTGGATTTTGGATTAAAACTTTCACCCTATTCCTTAGACAACCTCTGGATTGGATGCTTTCTCTCTTCCGCTTACTAAATGATATGGGACTGGAGGCTTGTCTTCTCCTTCCAACAACTGCAGATCGCACTCCTGACATGGACTTTCCACGACATAGCCAAGCAGCAAAACACCACCTCCCAATCAAACTAACTGTAAGCCACATTAAAAGTTTTCTCTTCAATTCAGTAATTTATTTAAATTACATAAAAAATTAGAGTTTTTAATTGTATTCTTGATGACGGAGCTGGGAACAGGCATTCCACTTTTGCAAATCTTCCGCTGACCACATCCCAAAGGCTGGGCTTCCATTGGAATAGAATCCAAACTGGATTGGTTCATTCATATACTGCCCCAGTCAAAGTACTGGGGTAAGTTGAGACGTGTAAAAAAATAAATCTCAATCAGTTTTCTTCTTCTTTTTAACAGTTTTCACTTTTTTTTGACAAAGTACATAATAATATTTTATTCATTTAACTAAATAGCTTCCCCACCATCATCAGTGTTACATATGATAAATATAATTTAAGCACATAATCACATTCTAACTATAATGTATTATTATTTGTTTAAAGCGGAAACATAGCAATTGCTCTTATCGTAAATCTTTTCAATGGTGGCAAGCTTGTCATGGTATTCCGTGCAGCGATTGGATGCCTCCTCTTGGTTCTTTTAGAAGAAGAAAAAAATTACAAAAAACGTTAATTAAACTATTAAAATGTTCCTTAAACCTTAAAAAAATAATTGTTCATTTATGTTTATACGTCGAAGAAAGGATCTTCCAGGTAGAATTTTTTCTTGTCCACCGGCCCCAAATAGTGATAGGGGGAGATGGATAGGGAGCAAGTCTTAGAAAAAGAAGAAGAAAAGTTAATGGAATCAGATTCGGGGGAAAATAACAAATTTAATGGTAATCAAGTTAAAATGCATTTGCTTACCTGCAGGAAGTAGTATCCACCAAGTAGGACAAGTGTCAGAATTTTGAGGCTAATCATCATCGATACCCGTTTCAAAAAAAAGATGATGGAAAGGTTTGTCGCAATTTATGTGATGGAGAAAGGTTTTTTATTGATCTGTCGGTGGCCGGACACCGAAATCATCCTCTCATTTCGCATGATTTTTTTTATCACTCTGAAGGCTCCCGGTTGATGAAGAAAGTCATCATTTTTCTTACACAATGTGATGATTATGTTGATGATTATGATGAGCCAGGATGTTGGAGGATTTAGATAACAGGAATGTTTAGACCGGATCATGATTTAATTAATAACAAGTGCATAATTTACTTGACCTTGATAAACATCACGTAAGCAAGCATGAGCATATACATTCATTATGCAATCTTACATACGATTTCATCTCCGTAATAAAAACACGTTAAGCAATTAGACCAACTTAATTAAGATCTCTGCCGTTTTCCTACCTCCCTATCTACCTATATATGCTCCTTCTGACGGCATATAGGCAAGGCCAAGGCATCATTCTTGAAATTTATTCCGTCCATCGTATTCTTCCTCTGCTATGCAATGATTCATGATTGCTGTATGATTAGCCATGCTTTTGCATGATAAGCGTAAATGTGGCTGGGATGGAGTGTTACTTCGGAATCGGAATAATGACTTGAACCACTTTGCATTGCATTGCATTCCTTCAGAAGGATGGCAAGAATGTGTTGAAAAAGACGGGAGAGGATAATCGTGAAGTAGATATGCAGATGGTATATTGGCTGTGATTATGTGAAGGATTTTGGTTCGGGGAAGAAGAATGCATAGCAAGAATGACTGTTTGTTCTACTTTCACAGTTTCGTAATTTACTGGACAAAAGGGAAAGGTATATGGTCCATTAGATTCTCAAGCTCATATCTAATCATAGACTGTTTTGGTTGGTGGTGGGTAGTCAGTTAGCAGTCCTGGGCAGATCTGATAACAATATATTAATACGGCAGATTCTAAATAGTTTCGTTTGTTTTAAGCTTGGGAGTGGACTGGACGCTTCTTGTTCTCACTTTGGCCATTCAACACTTGTCTGTTCTACTCTGAATATTTGATTCTCATATCTACAACTGGTTTAAAATTAGCATGCAAATTTAAGAATAAACTATCGCTATTGCTTTAAAATTAGGAAAGTGCTTCCATATACATTTAACTATTGACGAATTGTTAAAGTTAAGGTCGTCTATTTTGTAACCTTTCAAAGTCGCTTCTCCTCCGGCGAAAATGAAACAAAAGTCCAAGCCCAATCCTCTCCAGTGCAGACAATGCAACAAATCATTCAGTTCCAAAAGCAACTTGAAGCAACACCAGAAAATCCACGATGGAGTCAAAGAGTTTGAGTGCCAAGTTTGCAAAAAGAGATTTACTCGGAAGAGCCACTATCAACAGCACCTTCAGTTGCACGGTGAAGATCGTAAGCTATTCAAATGTCCGACATGTTCCGTGAATTATACCAAAAAAGGCCACCTAACAGTGCACATCAAAACAGTTCATGTGAAGGGAAAGGATTGGAACTACACCTGCGTTATTTGTAACAAGCGACTAGCCCACCAACAAAATCTTGAAGATCACCTTCGTTCCCACACTAGAGAGGCTCCCTTCTTTTGCAACCGTTGCCCATGCGCATACACACAGAAAGCTTCACTTACTGTCCACTTAAAGACCCATTCATTAACACGAACAAGAAGCTTTCAGTGTGATTTATGCCCTGAACTATTTTTCACCAATCGAGACAAGTTAGCTCATCTGGCAGGTCATTTAGGTGAAAAAGCTTTCAAGTGCCAGAATTGCGACAGGGGATTCCATTTGAAGCGTAATTTAAAAACACATGAGCGAGTGCATTCTGGGGAAAAACCTTATACCTGTACCATTTGTGGAAAGACATTCTCACGTAGATCTCACCTACGAACTCATTCACGGCTTCACACCTTAGAAATGCCGTTCAAATGCCGCTTTTGCCAAAGGCCATTTTCAAATGGGAGCAGTCGCCGAAGACACGAAAAAGGCCAACATGCTACCCTTTAGAAAAACATTCTACCAAATTACTTCAATCTCCCAATTCTGATACTTTGTCAAGGTGAGCAACTGCCTGGTTTCAATACTCCGTTCTCCCCTTCCGTTTAAATTGGCATACTTTCCTTTCCAAAGATGACGCTAAAAAGTCGTAGATCAGATTGTACTCGTTTAAGTGTTGCACTGATTTCCACTATTTGACTTTCAGGTGGATTTTGTTGGCCTTTGTTTGGAGCTGTTATCCCTCAAAGATGGATGGTCTGAAGTGGAAGGACGCGATGTTTTGTACAAATATTTTTCATACATATTTTATACTGCGGATATAATTGCAGCTGTAATGATTTCATTGTTGTAAAATAGAAAGTATTGTTGGGAACTGTTCCAACAAAACCATTCGGTTTAAATTGTTTTTGATTGTAAAATATTTTGGTTTGTGAAGCAGATTGATTATCTAGCTAACTTGATTGAATTGTTATATAATTTTGCTTAAAATACAAATTTTGTTTAAATGAACGCAGCTCTATTTTATTCTCAAGGCAAGAAGAAGAATTGTTGTGTTGTAAAAATATTTAATTGGCCCATAATTAAATGTTAGCTTAATTTCACTACAGTTTTATTGAAATGTACAGTTTTACGACTTTCTCTTTTCACCATCATTGTCTTGTTTAAAAACCTGCTTCCTGCTCGAGTGACTTCACCACAGCTACAGCATAGCCAATCCAGGCAAAGCTCAACCAATCTTTGTCTCGGACTGGATTCTCAATACTTGATACGTTTTTTCATGAAATCCTTAATTAAACATGAATACCAACATCAACCTTAACCTTTAATCCCAAGGTCAGTCAAACTCAAAACTAATTTCGAACAGACATGCAAAGTGCTTTTAGTGAGTAGGTAGTTACGACACGACTAGATTGCTGGACTGGGAACATTTAAGAAAATTGGAGTAGAGTTTTATTTGGGTCCTTCGCCCTTCAGTCTACTTCAGGACTTGTGTGCAGCACTGTGGGTCGTCATTTTAAAGTAAGTTGGTAATTGGCAGAAAGCATTGGAAGTATTTTACCGGAAATGACATGAAGTCTGGAATGAATGCTTTCTAGTACATGTGGCACACCACAATAATATATGACTTCTTGCATGTACACCTTTTAAAATCTTTTTTGGGGTGAATTGAGAAGCTTCGTTTCCTTCCCAAGTGGAGTGTAAATACGATCAAGATCAGAATGGATAATGTGTCATTCGATGATGATGAATATGATGATTATAATCAGTGTATTATTAATTGTTGATGCAATTACTCAATTTAAGACTGCAAATGCAACGAACGTCCTTCTTCAGGTAGAAAAGGGAAATGAAGGACTCGACCCATTGACACAGACACATATAGGCTACTACTCCTCTGCATTATCTGTACCGTTTGCTTTCATCCTAAGGCACGCATATAAAGCATACCTAATCATACTCATCATATTTTTTATTGACCTTGAGAGGAAGCTGCATAAAGAAGAAGGTATAGGCAAATGGCATAATATAATATAATCAATGGGGACAGGTAAAAAAACAAGAAGAAAGGAGATGGACAGAATTGATTTGGGAAAAGCTGCTTAGGTATGCATCAGTTCATCAGTCATAAAACATGAGTTGATTGAGCCATTATTAGCCTTTCATCCTCATCATGCTGTTTACCTGCTGCTCTGTCTGGGAAAGGAGTTAATTTAGTTTTTTTTTCGCGTTAATTTCCAATATTTAATTATCAATCAGCTCCGTTTCAAAATGGGAAACGTGTTGAGTCGGGAGAGAGCCATTGCCGGCAACTCATTTTTGAAGCTTGCCCAATGCAGACTTGTAAAAACAAACACTTTTCACAGCACTTAATTCATATCAAGTTATTTATTGCAGTTAACTAAAGTCTTTTAATTTTAATTGTTGATTTTGCTGCTACATTCTTTTCTTTTTTGCTTTCTTTTAGGTGGCGGAGAAAGTGTTGTCATACCTGTCCCCAGGGGACTTGAAGCTCCTCAGCTTGGTTTCCGAGGATGCCCTAGCCGCCGTCCGGAAGTCTGACAAGTTTAACGACCACTTCCAAATCCACATTTCCAGGCACCTTCTCAAAAATGATAACTTGCTAGTGGGGGGTAGCTTCGCTTGGAAACATGTGTTGCTGGAGTTTACCCCCGCTATTTTGGAAAGGATGAATGGAGCATTGGAGGAGGTGTTGGAGGAGGTGTTGGAGGTGGAGTCCCTCCAGTTATACATTTGCTTCGCAAGTTTACCTACCTGGCAGAATTTGAAGTGTTTGGAGGCCGTCCTCACGAAAACCAAAAAGTTAAGGTGGCTGGCCATTGATGATGTCTCATACTTCCTTCTATTCCTCCACAGGGCTTCTTCTCCAAAACGGAAATCCAAGGAGTGGTCGCCGGTCTTCATGGCCTTGAAATTGTGACCCAAATCAAGACAAAGTTGGCTGTATTCCATGCCTTGGAAAATATGAAAAGGGGCTTGGCTCTCCCTCGGGAAACGCTGTTGCGAATGGCCACCTCAAAGCCCATCTCCATCCGGAACAACTTCCACATCAACAATATCGGGGCACTGATAAAGGCCAATGCGGGAACGCTGGAGGAGCTTCACGTCCACTACAAAATGTGCAACTGGGAGGAACTGGCCAAGTTGGAGTGTTTGGAGCTGAAACGACCCAAAATCATGGCGGATGGGAGGGCGAAATCGGAATCGCAGCAGCTTAACAAATCCCTCAAGCGCTTCCTCAACCGTCTGTCCGCCTTGGAAGAGCTGAACATTTCACTGAAGGGTAGTCTTCAACTGGGCATCCTCCTCGGACTCATTGCGCATGGCAAGCTCAACAATCTCAAAAAGTTCCATTTGACTGGGAAGCATTTCACAGTTCCAAACGGAGCTGAGGGGCAGGTGCTGGTGCAGTGGTCCTACTTGGAGGGGATAGCTGGGCTAAGAGACTTCTCCTTTTTCCATCGGAATTTCGAAGCAGAAATTGCGCCTGACTATTTGAATGGCGTCGGCGAAAAGATTTTGAAGGCCCTTCCCCCATCCATACGAAAAATATTGATTCAGGCGGAAGACTTTTGGGAGGATTTTTCCAAGTTGGACAACATTGGAGTGAGGTTAGCCCGGTTCGAAAACCTGAGGGAGCTCTGCTTTGTTTGGTGCACTGATGCGGTGACGGATGAAGGCTTCCAGACCTTGATTGCAAGTTGCCCCAAGATAACGTCTATGAGCTTGACGCATAGCTCCTTCCCCCTAACGGATTTCGGATTGACCGGGGTAAGTCCGAATGGGGAGGTGGTGGGCCGCTCTCTGAGTGAGTGGCGGGGACTGGAATGGCTGACCTTTCACCTCTGTAATCGGATCACACCTGGAGCTATCCTTCGAGCTGTGAGATTCCAGTCGCTGAGGTTCATCCAGTTTTGCGCGTTTCCGAAGATTGGTGACAGTGATGACGA